>JANJGN010005158.1:0-2500 GCA_026770705.1 Isurus oxyrinchus
TTGTGTGTGTGTGTGTGTGTGGGGTGGGTGTATGTGTGTGGGGACGGGTGTGTGTGTGTGTGTGTGGGGCTGGGTGTGTGTGTGTGGGGACGCGTGTGTGTGTGTGTGTGTGTGTGTGTGTGTGTGTGTGTGTGGGGATGGGTGTGTGTGTGTGTGTGTGTGTGGGGTGGGTGTATGTGTGTGGGGACGGGTGTGTGTGTGTGTGTGTGGGGCTGGGTGTGTGTGTGTGGGGACGCGTGTGTGTGTGTGTGTGTGTGTGTGTGTGTGTGTGTGTGTGGGGATGGGTTTGTGTGTGAGGGGGACGGGTGTTTGTGTGTGTGGGGACGGGTATGTGTGTGTGTGTGGGGACGGGGTGTGTGTGTGTGGGGAACGGGTGTGTGTGTGTCTGTGTGTGTGTGTGGGGACGGGTGTGTGTGTGTGTGTGTGTGTGGGGGACGGGTGTGTGTATGTGTGTGTGTGTGTTTGGGGACGGGTGTGTGTGTGTGTGTGTGTGGGGACGGGTGTGTGTGTGTGTGTGTGTGGGTACAGGTGTGTGTGTGTGTGTGTGTGTGTGTGTGTGTGTGTGGGGACGGGTGTGTGTCTGTGTGTGTGGGGATGGGTGTGTGTGTGTGGGGACGGGGTGTGTGTGTGTGGGAATGGGTGTGTGTGTGTGTGTGTGTGTGTGTGTGTGTGTGTGTGTGTCCGTGGGGTTGGGTGTATGTGTGTGGGGACGGGTGTGTGTGTGTGTGTGTGTGTGTGTGTGTGTGTGTGTGTGTGTGGGGGGGGGGGGGGGGGGTATGTGTGTGTGTGTGTGTGGGGATGGGTGTGTGTGTGTGGGGATGGGTGTGTTTGTGTGGGGTTGGGTGTGTGTGTGGGGACGGGTGTGTGTGTGTGTGTGTGTGGGGATGGGTGTGTGTATGTGGGGATGGGTGTGTGTCTGCGGATGGGTGTGTGTGTGTGTGTGTGTGTGTGTGTGTGGGGATGGGTGCGTGTGTGTGTGTGTGTGGGGGGGGGGACGGGTGTGTGTGTGTGTGTGTGTGTGTGTGTGTGTGTGTGTGTGTGTGGGGACGGTTGTGTGTGTGTCTGTGTGTGTGGCGGGGACGGGTGTGTGTGTGTGTATGTGGGGGGGGGGACGGGTGCGTGTGTGTGTGTGTGTGTGTGTGGTGCGAGTGTGTGTGTGTGGGGATGGGTGCGTGTGTGTGGGGACGGGTGTGTGTGTGTGGGGACACGTGTGTGTGTGTGTGTGTGTGGACGGGTGTGTGTGTGTGTGTGTGTGTGTGGGGACGGGTGTGTGTGTGTGTGTGTGTGTGGGGACGGGTGTGTGTGTGTGGGGATGGGTGTGTGTGTGTGTGTGTGTGTGAGGGGAAGGGTGTGTGTGTATGTGTGTAGGGACGGGTGTGTGTGTGTGTGTGTGTGTGTGTGTGTGTGTGTTTGTCTGTGTGTGTGTGGGGATGGGTGTGTGTGTGAATGTGTATGTGTGTGTGTGGGGACGGGTGTGTGTGTGTGTGTGTGTGTGTGTGTGGTGTTGGGTGTGTGTGTGTTTGTGTGTGTGGGGACGGGTATGTGTGTGTGTGTGTAGGGACGGGTGTGTGTGTGTGTGGGTGTGTTTGTGTGTGTGTGTGTGTGTGTGTGGATGGTTGTGTGTGTGTATCTGTGTGTGTGTGTGGGGACGGGTGTGTGTGTGTGTGTGTGTGTGGGGATGGGTGTGTGTGTGTGTGTGTGTGTGTGTGTGTGTGTGTGTGTGTGTGTGGGGACGGGTATGTGTGTGTGTGTGTGTGGGGACGGGTGTGTGTGTGTGTGTGTGTGTGTGTGTGTGAGTGTGTGTGGGGACGGGTGTGTGTGTGTGTGTGTGTGTGTGTGTGTGTGTGTGGGGACGGGTGTGTGTGTGTGTGTGTGTGTGTGTCTGCGGGGACGGGTGTGTTTGTGTGTGTGTGTGTGTGTGTGTGTGTGTGTGTGGGGACGGGTATATATGTGTGTGTGTGTGGGGACGGGTGTGTGTGTGTGTGTGTGTGTGGACGGGTGTGTGTGTGTGTGTGTGGGGGGGGGGGGGAGATGGGTGTGTGTGTGTGTGGAGATGGGTGTGTCTGTGTGTGTGTGTGTGGGGACGGGTGTGTGCGTGTGTGTGTGTGTGTGTGTGTGTGTGTGTGTGTGTTTGGGGACGGGTGTGTGTGTGTGTGTGTGTGGGGATGGGTGTATGTGTGTGTGTGTGTGGGGACAGGTGTGTGTGTGTGGGGATGGGTGTGTGTGTGTGGGGACGGGTGTGTGTGTGTGTGTGTCTTTGTGTGGGGATGGGTTTTTGTGTGAGGGGACGGGTGTTTGTGTGTGTGGGGACGGGTATGTGTGTGTGTGTGGGGACGGGTGTGTGTGTGTGGGAACGGGTGTGTGTGTGTTTGTGTGTGTGTGTGTGGGGACGGGTGTGTGTGTGTGTGTGTGTGGGGACGGGTGTGTGTGTGTGTGTGTGTGTGTGGGGACGGGTGTGTGTGTGTGTGTGTGGGGGACGGGTGTGTGTGTGTGTGTGTGG
>JANJGN010005159.1:0-25957 GCA_026770705.1 Isurus oxyrinchus
GGAGTGGAGGGGGGGGAGGGGAGGGTGCGGGCAGACCTGGGTCCAGCAGCGGTTGACGATGAGGAGGGTTAGGGTTAGGTTGGGAAGGGGAGGGTGCGGGCTGACCTGTGTTCAGTAGCGGTTGACAATGAGGAGGGTTAGGGTTAGGGGGGTAGGGGAGGGGTGGTGGCTGACCTGGGTCCAGTAGCGGTTGACGATGAGGAGAGTTAGGGTTAAGGTTAGGGTTGCGGGGGGGGGGGGGGGGGGGGGGAAAGGGGAGGGCGCGGGCTGACCTGTGTCCAGTAGCGGTTGACGATAAGCAGGGATAGGGTTAGAGTTAGGGTTTTTGGGGGGGGGGGGGGGGGAGAAAGGGGAGGGTGCAGGCTGACTTGGGTCCAGTAGCAGTTGACGATGAGGAGGGTTAGGGTTAGAGTTAGGGTTGGGGGGGGGGGGGGAAAAAGGAGGGTGAGGGCTGACCTGGGTCCAGTAGCATTTGACGATGAGGAGGGTTGAGGGGGGGAGGATAGGGGGGGGGAAGGGGAGGGTACGGGCTGACCTGTGTCCAGTAACGATTGACGATGAGCAGGGTTAGGGTTAGGGGGTAAAGGGGAGGGTGCGGGCTGACCTGTGTCCATTAGCGGTTGACGATGAGGAGGGTTTGGGTTTGGGGTGGGCGGGGGTGGGGGGGATGGCGCACACATCCCTGGGTCCAGTAGCGGTTGACACTGAGGAGGGTTAGAGTTGGGGGGGGGGGGGGGGGGGGGGGGGGGGTGGGGGGAGGTGAGGGCTGTACTGGGTCCAGTAGCGGTTGACACTGAGGAGGGTTAGGGTTGGGGGGGGGGGGGGGGGGGGGGGTGAGGGCTGTACTGGGTCCAGTAGCGGTTGACACTGAGGAGGGTTAGGGTTGGGAGGGGGGGGGTGGGGTGGGGGGGGAGGGGTGGGTGAGGGCTGTACTGGGTCCAGTAGCGGTTGACGATGAGGAGGGTTAGGATTAGGGTTAGGGTTGGGGTGGGAAGGGGAGGGTGCGGGCTGACATGGGTCAGTAGCGGTTGACGATGAGGAGGGTTAGGGTTGGGTGGGAAGGGGAGGGTGCGGGCTGACATGGGTCCAGTAGCGGTTGACGATGAGGAGGGTTAGGTTTAGGCGGGGAAGGGGAGGGCGCGGACTGACCTGGGTCCAGTAACGGTTGACGATGAGGAGGGTTAGGTTTAGGCGGGGAAGGGGAGGGCGCGGACTGACCTGGGTCCAGTAACGGTTGACGATGAGGAGCGTTAGGGTTGGGGGGGGGAAGGGGAGGTTGCGGGCTGACATGGGTCCAGTCGCAGTTGACGATGATGAGGGTTAGGGTTAGGTTTGGGGGGGGGAAGGGAGGGCGCGGGCTGACCTGGGTCCAGTAGCGGTTGACGATGAGAAGGGTTAGGGTTAGGGGGGAAGGGAGGGCGCGGGCTGACCTGGGTCCAGTAGCGGTTGACGATGAGGAGGGTTAGGGTTAGGAGTGGAGGGGGGGAGGGGAGGGTGCGGGCAGACCTGGGTCCAGCAGCGGTTGACAATGAGGAGGGTTAGGTTTAGGCGGGGAAGGGGAGGGCGCGGGCTGACCTGGGTCCAGTAGTGGTTGACGATGAGGCGGGCTAGGGTTGGGGGGGGGGGAAAGGGGAGGGTGCGGGCTGACCTGGGTCCAGTTATGGTTGACGAGGAGGGGGGTTAGGGTTGGCGGGGGAAGGGGAGGGCGCGGGCTGACATGGGTCCAGTAGCGGTTGATGATGAGGAGTGTTAGGGTTAGGGTTAGTGGGGGGAAGGGGAGGGTGCGGGCTGACCTGGGTTCAGTAGCGGTTATGATGAGGAGGGTTAGTGTTAGGGGAAGGGTTGGGCACGGGCTGACCTAGGTCCAGTAGTGGTTGACGATGTGGAGGTTTAGGGTCGGGGGGGGGGGGGGGGGGGGGGGGGGCGCACGTAGGGGAGGGTGCGGGCTGACCTGGGTTCAGTAGCGGTTATGATGAGGAGGGTTAGGGTTAGGGGAAGGGGAGGGCACGGGCTGACCTAGGTCCAGTAGTGGTTGACGACGTGAAGGTTTAGGGTCGGGGGGGGCGAAGGGGAGGGCGCGGGCTGCCCTGGGTCCAGTAGCGGTTGACACTGAGAAGGGTTAGGGTTGGGTGGGGGGGGGGTGAGGGCTGTACTGGGTCCAGTAGCGGTTGACGATGAGGAGGGTTAGGGTTGGGGGGGCAGGTGGACGGACGCGGGCTGACCTGGATCCAGTAGCGGTTGACGATGAGGAGGGTTAGGGTTAGGGGGGAAGGGGAGGTGGAGGGACGCGGGCTGACCTGGGTCCAGTAGCGGTTGACGATGAGGAGGGTTAGGGTGAGGGGAGAAGGGGAGGTGGAGGGACGCGGGCTGACCTGGGTCCAGTAGCGGTTGACGATGAGGAGGGTGGCATCATCGGTCGCCTGCCGCTTCTCGAGTTTTTCAATGCGTTCGCGGAGCTCGTCCTCGATGGCCTGTCGCTGCTCCAGCCTCTCCGCCAGCTTCTTGTTCTTGAACTGCAGAACCTTGAGGTCCATCTCCTCCTGCAAGAGGAAAGGGTGCAGGCGCTGAGTCCACAGGGAGGGCAATGGAGAGGGAAAGGGATGATGGGCGGGTGGGGGGAGAATTGCACAGGAGGCTGCCAAACAGATCTTCACTGATCTGACACCTCGGTAACTGGGATTTGCCAATATAACGTCACTTTTAGACAGGACCTTAACGGGCACTGGGCATTACCAGCTCAGCCAGCATTGGTACCCTGCAATATCCTACACCCCTCCCTATCTCTGTAACCTCCTCCAGCCCCCACACCCCTCCCTATCTCTGTAACCTCCTCCAGCCCCTACACCCCTCCCTATCTCTGTAACCTCCTCCAGCCCCTACAACCCTCCCTATCTCTGTAACCTCCTCCAGCCCCTACACCCCTCCCTATCTCTGTAACCTCCTCCAGCCCCAACAACCCTCCCTATCTCTGTAACCTCCTCCAGCCCCTACAACCCTCCCTATCTCTGTAACCTCCTCCAGCCATTACACCCCTCCCTATCTCTGTAACCTCCTCCAGCCTCTACAAACCTATCTCTGTAACCTCCTCCAGCCGCTAGAACCCTCCCTAACTCTGTAACCTCCTCCAGTCCCTTCAACTCTTCCTATCTCTAACTTCCTTCACCCCTAAAACCCTCCCTACCTCTGTAACCTCCTCCAGCCCCTACACCCCTCCCTATCGCTGTAACCTCCTCCAGCCCCTACAACCCTCCCTATCTCTGTAACCTCCTCCAGCACCTACACCCCTCCCTATCTCTGTAACCTCCTCCAGCCCCTACACCCCTCCCTATCTCTGTAACCTCCTCCAGCTCCCTCTGCCCCACCTTATTTCTGTAACCTCCTCCAGCCCCTACACCCCTCCCTATCTCTGTAACCTCCTCCCGCTCCAACATCCCTCCCTATCTCTGTAACCTCCTCCAGCCCCTACACCCCTCCCTATCTCTGTAACCTCCTCCAGCCCCTTCACTCCTCCCTTTCTCTGTAACCTCCTCCAGCACCCTACACCCCTCCCTATCTCTGTAACCTCCTCCAGCCCCTACAACCCTCCCTATCTCTGTAACCTCTGCCAGCCCCAACAACCCTCCCTATCTCTGTAACATCCTCCAGTCCCTACAACCCTCCCTATCTCTGTAACCTCTGCCAGCCCCAACAACCCTCCCTATCTCTGTAACCTCCTCCAGCCTAGCCTCTACACCCCTCCCTATCTCTGTAACCTCCACCAGCGCTAGAACCCTCCCTAACTCTGTAACCTCCTCCAGTCCCTTCAACCCTTCCTATCTCTAACTTCCTTCACCCCTAAAACCCTCCCTACCTCTGTAACCTCCTCCAGCCCCTACACCCCTCCCTATCTGTAACCTCCTCCAGACCCTACCACCCTCCCACCCTCCCTATCTCTGTAACCTCCTCCAGACCCTACACCCCTCCCTATCTCTGTAACCTCCTCCAGCCCCTACACCCCTCCCTATCTCTGTAACCTCCTCCAGCCCCTACAACCCTCCTTATCTCTGTAACCTCCTCCAGCCATTACACCCCTCCCTATCTCTGTAACCTCCTCCACCACAACAACGCTGCCTATGTCTGTAACCTCGTCCAACCTCTACAAACCTCCCTATCTTGTAACCTCCTCCAGCCCCAACAACCCTCCCTATCTCTGTAACCTCCTCCAGCCTCTACAAACCTATCTCTGTAACCTCCTCCAGTCCCTTCAACTCTTCCTATCTGTAACCTCCTCCAGACCCTACCAGCCTATCTCTGTAACCTCCTCCAGAGCCTACAACCCTCCCTATCTCTGTAACCTCCTCCAGCCCCCTACACCCCTCCATATCTCTGTAACCTCCTCCAGCCCCCTACACCACTCCCTATCTCTGTAACCTCCTCCAGCCCCCTACACCCCTCCCTATCTCTGTAACCTCCTCCAGCCCATACACCCCTCCCTATCTCTGTAACCTCCTCCAGCACCCTACACACCTCCCTATCTCTGTAACCTCCTCCAGTCCCTACAACCCTCGATATCTCTGTAACCTCCTCCAGTCCCTACAACCCTCCCTATCGCTGTAACCTCCTCCAGCCCCTACAACCCTTCCTATCTCTGTAACCTCCTCCTGCCCCTACAACCCTCCCTATCTCTCTAACGTCCTCCAGCACACACAACCCACCCTATCTCTGTAACCTCCTGCACCCACTACACCCCTCCCTATCTCTGTAACCTCCTCCAGCCCCTACACCCCTCCCTATCTCTGTAACCACCTCCAGCCCCTACACCCCTCCCTATCTCTGTAACCACCTCCAGCCCCTACACCCCTCCCTATCTCCGTAACCTCCTCCAGCCCCTACACCCCTCCCTATCTCTGTAACCTCCTCCAGCCCCTACACCCCTCCTTATCTCTGTAACCTCCTCCAGTCCCTACAACCCTCCGGATCGCTGTAACCTCCTCCAGCCCCTACAACCCTCCCTATCTCTGTAACCTCCTCCAGCACCTACACCCCTCCCTATCTCTGTAACCTCCTCCAGCCCCTACACCCCTCCCTATCTCTGTAACCTCCTCCAGCTCCCTCCGCCCCACCTTATCTCTGTAACCTCCTCCAGCCCCTACACCCCTCCCTATCTCTGTAACCTACTCCCGCTCCAACATCCCTCCCTATCTCTGTAACCTCCTCCAGCCCCTACACCCCTCCCTATCTCTGTAACCTCCTCCAGCCCCTACACCCCTCCCTATCACTGTAACCTCCTCCAGCCCCTTCACTCCTCCCTATCTCTGTAACCTCCTCCAGCACCCTACACCCCTCCCTATCTCTGTAACCTCCTCCAGCCCCTACAACCCTCCCTATCTCTGTAACCTCTGCCAGCCCCAACAACCCTCCCTATCTCTGTAACATCCTCCAGCCCCTACAACCCTCCCTATCTCTGTAACCTCTGCCAGCCCCAACAACCCTCCCTATCTGTAACCTCCTCCACCACAACAACGCTCCCTATGTCTGTAACCTCCTCCAACCTCTACACCCCTGCCTATCTTGTAACCTCCTCCAGCCCCAACAACCCTCCCTATCTCTGTAACCTCCTCCAGCCTCTACACCCCTCCCTATCTCTGTAACCTCCACCAGCGCTAGAACCCTCCCTAACTCTGTAACCTCCTCCAGTCCCTTCAACCCTTCCTATCTCTAACTTCCTTCACCCCTAAAACCCTCCCTACCTCTGTAACCTCCTCCAGCCCCTACACCCCTCCCTATCTGTAACCTCCTCCAGACCCTACCACCCTCCCACCCTCCCTATCTCTGTAACCTCCTCCAGACCCTACAACCCTCCCTATCTCTGTAACCTCCTCTAGCCCCCTGCACCCCTCCCTATCTCTGTAACCTCCTCCAGCCCATACACTCCTATCTCTGTAACCTCCTCCAGCCCCCTACACACTTCCCTATCTCTGTAACCTCCGCCAGCCCATACACCCCTCCCTATCTCTGTAACCTCCTCCAGCCCCCTACACCCCTCCCTATCTCTGTAACCTCCTCCAGTCCCTACAACCCTCGATATCTCTGTAACCTCCTCCAGTACCTACAACCCTCCCTATCGCTGTAACCTCCTCCAGCCCCTACACCCCTCCCTATCTCTGTAACCTCCTCCAACCCCTACACCCCTCCCTATCTCAGTAACCTCCTCCAGCCCCTACAACCCTTCCTATCTCTGTAACCGCCTCCAGCCCCTACAATCCTCCCTATCTCTGTAACCTCCTCCAGCCCCTACACCCCTCCCTATCTCTGTAACCTCCTCCAACCCCTACACCCCTCCATATCTCAGTAACCTCCTCCAGCCCCTACAACCCTTCCTATCTCTGTAACCTCCTCCAGCCCCTACAACCCTCCCTATCTCTGTAACCTCCTCCAGCCCATACACTCCTATCTCTGTAACCTCCTCCAGCCCCCTACACCCCTCCATATCTCTGTAACCTCCTCCAGCCCCTACATCCCTCCCTATCCCTGTAACCACCTCCAGCCCCTACAAACCTCCCTAACTCTGTAACCTCCTCCAGCCCCTACAACCCTCCCTATCTCTGTAACCTCCTCCAGCCTCAACAACCCTCCCTATCTCTGTAACCTCCTCCAGCCCCTACAACCCTCCCTATCTCTGTAACCTCCTCCAGCCATTACACCCCTCCCTATCTCTGTAACCTCCTCCACCACAACAACGCTGCCTATGTCTGTAACCTCCTCCAACCTCTACAAACCTCCCTATCTTGTAACCTCCTCCAGCCCCAACAACCCTCCCTATCTCTGTAACCTCCTCCAGCCTCTACAAACCTATCTCTGTAACCTCCTCCAGCCGCTAGAACCCTCCCTAACTCTGTAACCTCCTCCAGTCCCTTCAACCCTTCCTATCTCTAACTTCCTTCAACCCTAAAACCCTCCCTACCTCTGTAACCTCCTCCAGCCCCTACACCCCTCCCTATCTGTAACCTCCTCCAGACCCTACCAGCCTATCTCTGTAACCTCCTCCAGACCCTACAACCCTCACTATCTCTGTAACATCCTCCAGCCCCCTACACCCCTCCCTAGCTCTGTAACCTCCTCCAGCCCATACACTCCTCCCTATCTCTGTAACCTCCTCCAGTCCCTCCAACCCTCCCTATCGCTGTAATCTCCTCCAGCCCCTACAACCCTTCCTATCTCTGTAACCTCCTCCTGCCCCTACAACCCTCCCTATCTCTCTAACGTCCTCCAGCACACACAACCCACCCTATCTCTGTAACCTCCTGCACCCACTACACCCCTCCCTATCTCTGTAACCTCCTCCAGCCCCCACACCCCTCCCTATCTCTGTAACCTCCTCGAGCCCCCTACACCCCTCCCTATCTCTGTAACCTCCTCCAGCTCCCTCCACCTCACCTTATCTCTGTAACCTCCTCCAGCCCCTACACCCCTCCCTATCTCTGTAACCTCCTCCAGCCCCAACAACCCTCCCTATCTCTGTAACATCCTCCAGCCCTACAACCCTCCCTATCTCTGTAACCTCCTCCAGCCCCTACACCCCTCCCTATCTCTGTAACCTCCTCCAGCCCCAACAACCCTCCCTATCTCTGTAACATCCTCCAGCCCCTACAACCCTCCCTATCTCTGTAACCTCCTCCAGCCATTACACCCCTCCCTATCTCTGTAACCTCCTCCACCACAACAACGCTCCCTATGTCTGTAACCTCCTCCAACCTCTACAAACCTCCCTATCTTGTAACCTCCTCCAGCCCCAACAACCCTCCCTATCTCTGTAACCTCCTCCAGCCTCTACAACCTATCTCTGTAACCTCCACCAGCCGCTAGAACCCTCCCTAACTCTGTAACCTCCTCCAGTCCCTACAACCCTCGATATCTCTGTAACCTCCTCCAGCCCCTACAACCCTTCCTATCTCTGTAACCTCCTCCTGCCCCTACAACCCTCCCTATCTCTCTAACGTCCTCCAGCACACACAACCCACCCTATCCCTGTAACCTCCTCCAGCCCCTACACCCCTCCCTATCTCTGTAACCTCCTCCAGCCCCTACACCCCTCCCTATCTCTGTAACCACCTCCAGCCCCTACACCCCTCCCTATCTCTGTAACCTCCTCCAGCCCCTACACCCCTCCCTCTCTCTGTAACCTCCTCCAGCCCCAACAACCCTCCCTATCTCTGTAACCTCCTCCAGCCCCTACAACCCTCCCTATCTCTGTAACCTCCTCCAGCCATTACAGCCCTCCCTATCTCTGTAACCTCCTCCAACCTCTACAAACCTCCCTATCTCTGTAACCTCCACCAGCCGCTAGAACCCTCCCTAACTCTGTAACCTCCTCCAGTCCCTTCAACCCTTCCTATCTCTAACTTCCTTCACCCCTAAAACCCTCCCTACCTCTGTAACCTCCTCCAGCCCCTACACCCCTCCCTATCTGTAAACTCCTCCAGACCCTACCACCCTCCCTATCTCTGTAACCTCCTCCAACCCTACAACCCTCCCTATCTCTGTAACCTCCTCTAGCCCCCTACACCCCTCCCTATCTCTGTAACCTCCTCCAGCCCCTACACCCCTCCCTATCTCTGTAACCTCCTCCAGCCCCAACAACCCTCCCTATCTCTGTAACATCCTCCAGCCCCTACAACCCTCCCTATCATTGTAACCTCCTCCAGCCCCTACACACCTCCCTATCTCTGTAACCTCCTCCAGCCCCAACAACCCTCCCTATCTCTGTAACATCCTCCAGCCCCTACAACCCTCCCTATCTCTGTAACCTCCTCCAGCCATTACACCCCTCCCTATCTCTGTAACCTCCTCCACCACAACAACACTCCCTATGTCTGTAACCTCCTCCAACCTCTACAAACCTCCCTATCTTGTAACCTCCTCCAGCCCCAACAACCCTCCCTATCTCTGTAACCTCCTCCAGCCTCTACAAACCTATCTCTGTAACCTCCACAAGCCGCTAGAACCCTCCCTATCTCTGTAACCTCCTCCAGCCCCAACAACCCTCCCTATCTCTGTAACATCCTCCAGCCCCTACAACCCTCCCTATCTCTGTAACCTCCTCCAGCCCCTACACCCCTCCCTATCTCTGTAACCTCCTCCAGCCCCAACAACCCTCCCTATCTCTGTAACCTCCTCCAGCCCCTACAACCATCCCTATCTCTGTAACCTCCTCCAGCCATTACATCCCTCCCTATCTCTGTAACCTCCTCCACCACAACAACGCTCCCTATGTCTGTAACCTCCTCCAACCTCTACAAACCTCCCTATCTTGTAACCTCCTCCAGCCCCAACAACCCTCCCTATCTCTGTAACCTCCTCCAGCCTCTACAAACCTATCTCTGTAACCTCCACCAGCCGCTAGAACCCTCCCTAACTCTGTAACCTCCTCCAGTCCCTACAACCCTCGATATCTCTGTAACCTCCTCCAGCCCCTACAACCCTTCCTATCTCTGTAACCTCCTCCTGCCCCTACAACCCTCCCTATCTCTCTAACGTCCTCCAGCACACACAACCCACCCTATCTCTGTAACCTCCTCCAGCCCCTACACCCCTCCCTATCTCTGTAACCTCCTCCAGCCCCTACACCCCTCCCTATCTCTGTAACCACCTCCAGCCCCTACACCCCTCCCTCTCTCTGTAACCTCCTCCAGCCCCAACAACCCTCCCTATCTCTGTAACCTCCTCCAGCCCCTACAACCCTCCCTATCTCTGTAACCTCCTCCTGCCCATACACCCCTCCCTATCTCTGTAACCTCCTCCAGCCCCTACACCCCTCCCTATCTCTGTAACCTCCTCCAGCCCCTACACCCCTCCCTATCTCTGTAACCTCCTCCAGCCCCAACAACCCTCCCTATCTCTGTAACCTCCTCCAGCCTCTACAAACCTATCTCTGTAACCTCCTCCAGCCGCTAGAACCCTCCCTAACTCTGTAACCTCCTCCAGTCCCTTCAACTCTTCCTATCTCTAACTTCCTTCACCCCTAAAACCCTCCCTACCTCTGTAACCTCCTCCAGCCCCTACACCCCTCCCTATCGCTGTAACCTCCTCCAGCCCCTACAACCCTCCCTATCTCTGTAACCTCCTCCAGCACCTACACCCCTCCCTATCTCTGTAACCTCCTCCAGCCCCTACACCCCTCCCTATCTCTGTAACCTCCTCCAGCTCCCTCCGCCCCACCTTATCTCTGTAACCTCCTCCAGCCCCTACACCCCTCCCTATCTCTGTAACCTCCTCCCGCTCCAACATCCCTCCCTATCTCTGTAACCTCCTCCAGCCCCTACACCCCTCCCTATCTCTGTAACCTCCTCCAGCCCCTACACCCCTCCCTATCTCTGTAACCTCCTCCAGCCCCTTCACTCCTCCCTTTCTCTGTAATCTCCTCCAGCACCCTACACCCCTCCCTATCTCTGTAACCTCCTCCAGCCCCTACAACCCTCCCTATCTCTGTAACCTCTGCCAGCCCCAACAACCCTCCCTATCTCTGTAACATCCTCCAGTCCCTACAACCCTCCCTATCTCTGTAACCTCTGCCAGCCCCAACAACCCTCCCTATCTCTGTAACATCCTCCAGCCCCTACACCCCTCCCTATCTCTGTAACCTCCTCCAGCCCCTACACCCCTCCCTATCTCTGTAACATCCTCCAGCCCCTACAACCCTCCCTATCTCTGTAACCTCCACCAGCCATTACACCCCTCCCTATCTCTGTAACCTCCTCCACCACAACAACGCTCCCTATGTCTGTAACCTCCTCCAACCTCTACACCCCTGCCTATCTTGTAACCTCCACCAGCCCCAACAACCCTCCCTATCTCTGTAACCTCCTCCAGCCTAGCCTCTACACCCCTCCCTATCTCTGTAACCTCCACCAGCGCTAGAACCCTCCCTAACTCTGTAACCTCCTCCAGTCCCTTCAACCCTTCCTATCTCTAACTTCCTTCACCCCTAAAACCCTCCCTACCTCTGTAACCTCCTCCAGCCCCTACACCCCTCCCTATCTGTAACCTCCTCCAGACCCTACCACCCTCCCACCCTCCCTATCTCTGTAACCTCCTCCAGACCCTACACCCCTCCCTATCTCTGTAACCTCCTCCAGCCCCTACACCCCTCCCTATCTCTGTAACCTCCTCCAGCCCCTACAACCCTCCCTATCTCTGTAACCTCCTCCAGCCATTACACCCCTCCCTATCTCTGTACCCTCCTCCACCACAACAACGCTGCCTATGTCTGTAACCTCGTCCAACCTCTACAAACCTCCCTATCTTGTAACCTCCTCCAGCCCCAACAACCCTCCCTATCTCTGTAACCTCCTCCAGCCTCTACAAACCTATCTCTGTAACCTCCTCCAGTCCCTTCAACTCTTCCTATCTGTAACCTCCTCCAGACCCTACCAGCCTATCTCTGTAACCTCCTCCAGAGCCTACAACCCTCCCTATCTCTGTAACCTTCTCCAGCCCCCTACACCCCTCCATATCTCTGTAACCTCCTCCAGCCCATACACTCCTCCCTATCTCCGTAACCTCCTCCAGCCCCCTACACCACTCCCTATCTCTGTAACCTCCTCCAGCCCCCTACACCCCTCCCTATCTCTGTAACCTCCTCCAGCCCATACACCCCTCCCTATCTCTGTAACCTCCTCCAGCACCCTACACACCTCCCTATCTCTGTAACCTCCTCCAGTCCCTACAACCCTCGATATCTCTGTAACCTCCTCCAGTCCCTACAACCCTCCCTATCGCTGTAACCTCCTCCAGCCCCTACAACCCTTCCTATCTCTGTAACCTCCTCCTGCCCCTACAACCCTCCCTATCTCTCTAACGTCCTCCAGCACACACAACCCACCCTATCTCTGTAACCTCCTGCACCCACTACACCCCTCCCTATCTCTGTAACCTCCTCCAGCCCCTACACCCCTCCCTATCTCTGTAACCACCTCCAGCCCCTACACCCCTCCCTATCTCTGTAACCACCTCCAGCCCCTACACCCTCCCTATCTCCGTAACCTCCTCCAGCCCCTACACCCCTCCCTATCTCTGTAACCTCCTCCAGCCCCTACACCCCTCCTTATCTCTGTAACCTCCTCCAGTCCCTACAACCCTCCCGATCGCTGTAACCTCCTCCAGCCCCTACAACCCTCCCTATCTCTGTAACCTCCTCCAGCACCTACACCCCTCCCTATCTCTGTAACCTCCTCCAGCCCCTACACCCCTCCCTATCTCTGTAACCTCCTCCAGCCCCTACACCCCTCCCTATCTCTGTAACCTCCTCCAGCTCCCTCCGCCCCACCTTATCTCTGTAACCTCCTCCAGCCCCTACACCCCTCCCTATCTCTGTAACCTCCTCCCGCTCCAACATCCCTCCCTATCTCTGTAACCTCCTCCAGCCCCTACACCCCTCCCTATCTCTGTAACCTCCTCCAGCCCCTACACCCCTCCCTATCACTGTAACCTCCTCCAGCCCCTTCACTCCTCCCTATCTCTGTAACCTCCTCCAGCACCCTACACCCCTCCCTATCTCTGTAACCTCCTCCAGCCCCTACAACCCTCCCTATCTCTGTAACCTCTGCCAGCCCCAACAACCCTCCCTATCTCTGTAACATCCTCCAGCCCCTACAACCCTCCCTATCTCTGTAACCTCTGCCAGCCCCAACAACCCTCCCTATCTCTGTAACATCCTCCAGCCCCTACACCCCTCCCTATCTCTGTAACCTCCTCCAGCCCCTACACCCCTCCCTATCTCTGTAACATCCTCCAGCCCCTACAACCCTCCCTATCTCTGTAACCTCCTCCAGCCATTACACCCCTCCCTATCTCTGTAACCTCCTCCACCACAACAACGCTCCCTATGTCTGTAACCTCCTCCAACCTCTACACCCCTGCCTATCTTGTAACCTCCTCCAGCCCCAACAACCCTCCCTATCTCTGTAACCTCCTCCAGCCTCTACACCCCTCCCTATCTCTGTAACCTCCACCAGCGCTAGAACCCTCCCTAACTCTGTAACCTCCTCCAGTCCCTTCAACCCTTCCTATCTCTAACTTCCTTCACCCCTAAAACCCTCCCTACCTCTGTAACCTCCTCCAGCCCCTACACCCCTCCCTATCTGTAACCTCCTCCAGACCCTACCACCCTCCCACCCTCCCTATCTCTGTAACCTCCTCCAGACCCTACAACACTCCCTATCTCTGTAACCTCCTCTAGCCCCCTGCACCCCTCCCTATCTCTGTAACCTCCTCCAGCCCATACACTCCTATCTCTGTAACCTCCTCCAGCCCCCTACACCCTTCCCTATCTCTGTAACCTCCTCCAGACCATACACCCCTCCCTATCTCTGTAACCTCCTCCAGCCCCCTACACCCCTCCCTATCTCTGTAAACTCCTCCAGTCCCTACAACCCTCGATATCTCTGTAACCTCCTCCAGTACCTACAACCCTCCCTATCGCTGTAACCTCCTCCAGCCCCTACACCCCTCCCTATCTCTGTAACCTCCTCCAGCCCCTACACCCCTCCCTATCTCTGTAACCTCCTCCAGCTCCCTCCGCCCCACCTTATCTCTGTAACCTCCTCCAGCCCCTACACCCCTCCCTATCTCTGTAACCTCCTCCCGCTCCAACATCCCTCCCTATCTCTGTAACCTCCTCCAGCCCCTACACCCCTCCCTATCTCTGTAACCTCCTCCAGCCCCTACACCCCTCCCTATCACTGTAACCTCCTCCAGCCCCTTCACTCCTCCCTATCTCTGTAACCTCCTCCAGCACCCTACACCCCTCCCTATCTCTGTAACCTCCTCCAGCCCCTACAACCCTCCCTATCTCTGTAACCTCTGCCAGCCCCAACAACCCTCCCTATCTCTGTAACATCCTCCAGCCCCTACAACCCTCCCTATCTCTGTAACCTCTGCCAGCCCCAACAACCCTCCCTATCTCTGTAACATCCTCCAGCCCCTACACCCCTCCCTATCTCTGTAACCTCCTCCAGCCCCTACACCCCTCCCTATCTCTGTAACATCCTCCAGCCCCTACAACCCTCCCTATCTCTGTAACCTCCTCCAGCCATTACACCCCTCCCTATCTCTGTAACCTCCTCCACCACAACAACGCTCCCTATGTCTGTAACCTCCTCCAACCTCTACACCCCTGCCTATCTTGTAACCTCCTCCAGCCCCAACAACCCTCCCTATCTCTGTAACCTCCTCCAGCCTCTACACCCCTCCCTATCTCTGTAACCTCCACCAGCGCTAGAACCCTCCCTAACTCTGTAACCTCCTCCAGTCCCTTCAACCCTTCCTATCTCTAACTTCCTTCACCCCTAAAACCCTCCCTACCTCTGTAACCTCCTCCAGCCCCTACACCCCTCCCTATCTGTAACCTCCTCCAGACCCTACCACCCTCCCACCCTCCCTATCTCTGTAACCTCCTCCAGCCCCTACACCCCTCCCTATCTCTGTAACCACCTCCAGCCCCTACACCCCTCCCTATCTCTGTAACCACCTCCAGCCCCTACACCCCTCCCTATCTCCGTAACCTCCTCCAGCCCCTACACCCCTCCCTATCTCTGTAACCTCCTCCAGCCCCTACACCCCTCCTTATCTCTGTAACCTCCTCCAGTCCCTACAACCCTCCCGATCGCTGTAACCTCCTCCAGCCCCTACAACCCTCCCTATCTCTGTAACCTCCTCCAGCACCTACACCCCTCCCTATCTCTGTAACCTCCTCCAGCCCCTACACCCCTCCCTATCTCTGTAACCTCCTCCAGCTCCCTCCGCCCCACCTTATCTCTGTAACCTCCTCCAGCCCCTACACCCCTCCCTATCTCTGTAACCTCCTCCCGCTCCAACATCCCTCCCTATCTCTGTAACCTCCTCCAGCCCCTACACCCCTCCCTATCTCTGTAACCTCCTCCAGCCCCTACACCCCTCCCTATCACTGTAACCTCCTCCAGCCCCTTCACTCCTCCCTATCTCTGTAACCTCCTCCAGCACCCTACACCCCTCCCTATCTCTGTAACCTCCTCCAGCCCCTACAACCCTCCCTATCTCTGTAACCTCTGCCAGCCCCAACAACCCTCCCTATCTCTGTAACATCCTCCAGCCCCTACAACCCTCCCTATCTCTGTAACCTCTGCCAGCCCCAACAACCCTCCCTATCTGTAACCTCCTCCACCACAACAACGCTCCCTATGTCTGTAACCTCCTCCAACCTCTACACCCCTGCCTATCTTGTAACCTCCTCCAGCCCCAACAACCCTCCCTATCTCTGTAACCTCCTCCAGCCTCTACACCCCTCCCTATCTCTGTAACCTCCACCAGCGCTAGAACCCTCCCTAACTCTGTAACCTCCTCCAGTCCCTTCAACCCTTCCTATCTCTAACTTCCTTCACCCCTAAAACCCTCCCTACCTCTGTAACCTCCTCCAGCCCCTACACCCCTCCCTATCTGTAACCTCCTCCAGACCCTACCACCCTCCCACCCTCCCTATCTCTGTAACCTCCTCCAGACCCTACAACCCTCCCTATCTCTGTAACCTCCTCTAGCCCCCTGCACCCCTCCCTATCTCTGTAACCTCCTCCAGCCCATACACTCCTATCTCTGTAACCTCCTCCAGCCCCCTACACCCTTCCCTATCTCTGTAACCTCCTCCAGCCCATACACCCCTCCCTATCTCTGTAACCTCCTCCAGCCCCCTACACCCCTCCCTATCTCTGTAACCTCCTCCAGTCCCTACAACCCTCGATATCTCTGTAACCTCCTCCAGTACCTACAACCCTCCCTATCGCTGTAACCTCCTCCAGCCCCTACACCCCTCCCTATCTCTGTAACCTCCTCCAACCCCTACACCCCTCCCTATCTCAGTAACCTCCTCCAGCCCCTACAACCCTTCCTATCTCTGTAACCGCCTCCAGCCCCTACACCCCTCCCTATCTCTGTAACCTCCTCCAGCCCCTACACCCCTCCCTATCTCTGTAACCTCCTCCAACCCCTACACCCCTCCCTATCTCAGTAACCTCCTCCAGCCCCTACAACCCTTCCTATCTCTGTAACCTCCTCCAGCCCCTACAACCCTCCCTATCTCTGTAACCTCCTCCAGCCCATACACTCCTATCTCTGTAACCTCCTCCAGCCCCCTACACCCCTCCCTATCTCTGTAACCTCCTCCAGCCCCTACAACCCTCCCTATCCCTGTAACCACCTCCAGCCCCTACAAACCTCCCTAACTCTGTAACCTCCTCCAGCCCCTACAACCCTCCCTATCTCTGTAACCTCCTCCAGCCTCAACAACCCTCCCTATCTCTGTAACCTCCTCCAGCCCCTACAACCCTCCCTATCTCTGTAACCTCCTCCAGCCATTACACCCCTCCCTATCTCTGTAACCTCCTCCACCACAACAACGCTGCCTATGTCTGTAACCTCCTCCAACCTCTACAAACCTCCCTATCTTGTAACCTCCTCCAGCCCCAACAACCCTCCCTATCTCTGTAACCTCCTCCAGCCTCTACAAACCTATCTCTGTAACCTCCTCCAGCCGCTAGAACCCTCCCTAACTCTGTAACCTCCTCCAGTCCCTTCAACCCTTCCTATCTCTAACTTCCTTCACCCCTAAAACCCTCCCTACCTCTGTAACCTCCTCCAGCCCCTACACCCCTCCCTATCTGTAACCTCCTCCAGACCCTACCAGCCTATCTCTGTAACCTCCTCCAGACCCTACAACCCTCACTATCTCTGTAACATCCTCCAGCCCCCTACACCCCTCCCTAGCTCTGTAACCTCCTCCAGCCCATACACTCCTCCCTATCTCTGTAACCTCCTCCAGTCCCTCCAACCCTCCCTATCGCTGTAATCTCCTCCAGCCCCTACAACCCTTCCTATCTCTGTAACCTCCTCCTGCCCCTACAACCCTCCCTATCTCTCTAACGTCCTCCAGCACACACAACCCACCCTATCTCTGTAACCTCCTGCACCCACTACACCCCTCCCTATCTCTGTAACCTCCTCCAGCCCCCACACCCCTCCCTATCTCTGTAACCTCCTCTAGCCCCCTACACCCCTCCCTATCTCTGTAACCTCCTCCAGCTCCCTCCACCTCACCTTATCTCTGTAACCTCCTCCAGCCCCTACACCCCTCCCTATCTCTGTAACCTCCTCCAGCCCCAACAACCCTCCCTATCTCTGTAACATCCTCCAGCCCTACAACCCTCCCTATCTCTGTAACCTCCTCCAGCCCCTACACCCCTCCCTATCTCTGTAACCTCCTCCAGCCCCAACAACCCTCCCTATCTCTGTAACATCCTCCAGCCCCTACAACCCTCCCTATCTCTGTAACCTCCTCCAGCCATTACACCCCTCCCTATCTCTGTAACCTCCTCCACCACAACAACGCTCCCTATGTCTGTAACCTCCTCCAACCTCTACAAACCTCCCTATCTTGTAACCTCCTCCAGCCCCAACAACCCTCCCTATCTCTGTAACCTCCTCCAGCCTCTACAACCTATCTCTGTAACCTCCACCAGCCGCTAGAACCCTCCCTAACTCTGTAACCTCCTCCAGTCCCTACAACCCTCGATATCTCTGTAACCTCCTCCAGCCCCTACAACCCTTCCTATCTCTGTAACCTCCTCCTGCCCCTACAACCCTCCCTATCTCTCTAACGTCCTCCAGCACACACAACCCACCCTATCCCTGTAACCTCCTCCAGCCCCTACACCCCTCCCTATCTCTGAAACCTCCTCCAGCCCCTACACCCCTCCCTATCTCTGTAACCACCTCCAGCCCCTACACCCCTCCCTATCTCTGTAACCTCCTCCAGCCCCTACACCCCTCCCTCTCTCTGTAACCTCCTCCAGCCCCTACACCCCTCCCGATCTCTGTAACCACCTCCAGCCCCTACACCCCTCCCTATCTCCGTAACCTCCTCCAGCCCCTACACCCCTCCCTATCTCTGTAACCTCCTCCAACCTCTACAAACCTCCCTATCTCTGTAACCTCCACCAGCCGCTAGAACCCTCCCTAACTCTGTAACCTCCTCCAGTCCCTTCAACCCTTCCTATCTCTAACTTCCTTCACCCCTAAAACCCTCCCTACCTCTGTAACCTCCTCCAGCCCCTACACCCCTCCCTATCTGTAACCTCCTCCAGACCCTACCACCCTCCCTATCTCTGTAACCTCCTCCAACCCTACAACCCTCCCTATCTCTGTAACCTCCTCTAGCCCCCTACACCCCTCCCTATCTCTGTAACCTCCTCCAGCCCCTACACCCCTCCCTATCTCTGTAACCTCCTCCAGCCCCAACAACCCTCCCTATCTCTGTAACATCCTCCAGCCCCTACAACCCTCCCTATCTCTGTAACCTCCTCCAGCCCCTACACCCCTCCCTATCTCTGTAACCTCCTCCAGCCCCAACAACCCTCCCTATCTCTGTAACATCCTCCAGCCCCTACAACCCTCCCTATCTCTGTAACCTCCTCCAGCCATTACACCCCTCCCTATCTCTGTAACCTCCTCCACCACAACAACACTCCCTATGTCTGTAACCTCCTCCAACCTCTACAAACCTCCCTATCTTGTAACCTCCTCCAGCCCCAACAACCCTCCGTTTCTCTGTAACCTCCTCCAGCCTCTACAAACCTATCTCTGTAACCTCCACAAGCCGCTAGAACCCTCCCTATCTCTGTAACCTCCTCCAGCCCCAACAACCCTCCCTATCTCTGTAACATCCTCCAGCCCCTACAACCCTCCCTATCTCTGTAACCTCCTCCAGCCCCTACACCCCTCCCTATCTCTGTAACCTCCTCCAGCCCCAACAACCCTCCCTATCTCTGTAACCTCCTCCAGCCCCTACAACCCTCCCTATCTCTGTAACCTCCTCCAGCCATTACATCCCTCCCTATCTCTGTAACCTCCTCCACCACAACAACGCTCCCTATGTCTGTAACCTCCTCCAACCTCTACAAACCTCCCTATCTTGTAACCTCCTCCAGCCCCAACAACCCTCCCTATCTCTGTAACCTCCTCCAGCCTCTACAAACCTATCTCTGTAACCTCCACCAGCCGCTAGAACCCTCCCTAACTCTGTAACCTCCTCCAGTCCCTACAACCCTCGATATCTCTGTAACCTCCTCCAGCCCCTACAACCCTTCCTATCTCTGTAACCTCCTCCTGCCCCTACAACCCTCCCTATCTCTCTAACGTCCTCCAGCACACACAACACACCCTATCTCTGTAACCTCCTCCAGCCCCTACACCCCTCCCTATCTCTGTAACCTCCTCCAGCCCCTACACCCCTCCCTACCTCTGTAACCACCTCCAGCCCCTACACCCCTCCCTCTCTCTGTAACCTCCTCCAGCCCCAACAACCCTCCCTATCTCTGTAACCTCCTCCAGCCCCTACAACCCTCCCTATCTCTGTAACCTCCTCCTGCCCATACACCCCTCCCTATCTCTGTAACCTCCTCCAGCCCCTACACCCCTCCCTATCTCTGTAACCTCCTCCAGCCCCTACACCCCTCCCTATCTCTGTAACCTCCTCCAGCCCCTACACCCCTCCCTATCTCTGTAACCTCCTCCAGCCATTACAGCCCTCCCTATCTCTGTAACCTCCTCCAGCCATTACAGCCCTCCCTATCTCTGTAACCTCCTCCAGCCATTACAACCCTCCCTATCTCTGTAACCTCCTCCAGCCATTACAGCCCTCCCTATCTCTGTAACCTCCTCCAACCTCTACAAACCTCCCTATCTTGTAACCTCCTCCAGCCCCAACAACCCTCCCTATCTCTGTAACCTCCTCCAACCCCTACACCCCTCCCTATCTCAGTAACCTCCTCCAGCCCCTACAACCCTTCCTATCTCTGTAACCTCCTCCAGCCCCTACAACACTCCCTATCTCTGTAACCTCCTCCAACCCCTACACCCCTCCCTATCTCAGTAACCTCCTCCAGCCCCTACACCCCTCCCTAACTCTGTAACCTCCTCCAACCCCTACACCCCTCCCTATCTCAGTAACCTCCTCCAGCCCCTACAACCCTTCCTATCTCTGTAACCTCCTCCAGCCCCTACAACCCTCCCTATCTCTGTAACCTCCTCCAGCCCCTACACCCCTATCTCTGTAACCTCCTCCAGCCCCTACAACCCTCCCTATCTCTGTAACCTCCTCCAGCCCCTACAACCCTCCCTATCTCTGTAACCTCCTACAGCCCCTACAACCCTCCCTCTCTCTGTAACCTCCTCCAGCCCCAACAACCCTCCCTATCTCTGTAACCTCCTCCAGCCCCTACAACCCTCCCTATCTCTGTAACCTCCTCCTGCCCATACACCCCTCCCTATCTCTGTAACCTCCTCCAGCCCCTACACCCCTCCCTATCTCTGTAACCTCCTCCAGCCCCTACACCCCTCCCTATCTCTGTAACCTCCTCCAGCCCCTACACCCCTCCCTATCTCTGTAACCTCCTCCAGCCATTACAGCCCTCCCTATCTCTGTAACCTCCTCCAGCCATTACAGCCCTCCCTATCTCTGTAACCTCCTCCAACCTCTACAAACCTCCCTATCTTGTAACCTCCTCCAGCCCCAACAACCCTCCCTATCTCTGTAACCTCCTCCAACCCCTACACCCCTCCCTATCTCAGTAACCTCCTCCAGCCCCTACAACCCTTCCTATCTCTGTAACCTCCTCCAGCCCCTACAACACTCCCTATCTCTGTAACCTCCTCCAACCCCTACACCCCTCCCTATCTCAGTAACCTCCTCCAGCCCCTACACCCCTCCATAACTCTGTAACCTCCTCCAACCCCTACACCCCTCCCTATCTCAGTAACCTCCTCCAGCCCCTACACCCCTCCCTAACTCTGTAACCTCCTCCAACCCCTACACCCCTCCCTATCTCAGTAACCTCCTCCAGCCCCTACAACCCTTCCTATCTCTGTAACCTCCTCCAGCCCCTACAACCCTCCCTATCTCTGTAACCTCCTCCAGCCCCTACACCCCTCCCTATCTCTGTAACCTCCTCCAGCCCCTACAACCCTCCCTATCTCTGTAACCTCCTCCAGCCATTACACCCCTCCCTATCTCTGTAACCTCCTCCACCACAACAACGCTCCCTATGTCTGTAACCTCCTCCAACCTCTACAAACCTCCCTATCTTGTAACCTCCTCCAGCCCCAACAACCCTCCCTATCTCTGTAACCTCCTCCAGCCTCTACAACCTATCTCTGTAACCTCCACCAGCCGCTAGAACCCTCCCTAACTCTGTAACCTCCTCCAGTCCCTACAACCCTCGATATCTCTGTAACCTCCTCCAGCCCCTACAACCCTTCCTATCTCTGTAACCTCCTCCTGCCCCTACAACCCTCCCTATCTCTCTAACGTCCTCCAGCACACACAACCCACCCTATCCCTGTAACCTCCTCCAGCCCCTACACCCCTCCCTATCTCTGAAACCTCCTCCAGCCCCTACACCCCTCCCTATCTCTGTAACCACCTCCAGCCCCTACACCCCTCCCTATCTCTGTAACCTCCTCCAGCCCCTACACCCCTCCCTCTCTCTGTAACCTCCTCCAGCCCCTACACCCCTCCCTATCTCCGTAACCACCTCCAGCCCCTACACCCCTCCCTATCTCCGTAACCTCCTCCAGCCCCTACACCCCTCCCTATCTCTGTAACCTCCTCCAACCTCTACAAACCTCCCTATCTCTGTAACCTCCACCAGCCGCTAGAACCCTCCCTAACTCTGTAACCTCCTCCAGTCCCTTCAACCCTTCCTATCTCTAACTTCCTTCACCCCTAAAACCCTCCCTACCTCTGTAACCTCCTCCAGCCCCTACACCCCTCCCTATCTGTAACCTCCTCCAGACCCTACCACCCTCCCTATCTCTGTAACCTCCTCCAACCCTACAACCCTCCCTATCTCTGTAACCTCCTCTAGCCCCCTACACCCCTCCCTATCTCTGTAACCTCCTCCAGCCCCTACACCCCTCCCTATCTCTGTAACCTCCTCCAGCCCCAACAACCCTCCCTATCTCTGTAACATCCTCCAGCCCCTACAACCCTCCCTATCTCTGTAACCTCCTCCAGCCCCTACACCCCTCCCTATCTCTGTAACCTCCTCCAGCCCCAACAACCCTCCCTATCTCTGTAACATCCTCCAGCCCCTACAACCCTCCCTATCTCTGTAACCTCCTCCAGCCATTACACCCCTCCCTATCTCTGTAACCTCCTCCACCACAACAACACTCCCTATGTCTGTAACCTCCTCCAACCTCTACAAACCTCCCTATCTTGTAACCTCCTCCAGCCCCAACAACCCTCCGTTTCTCTGTAACCTCCTCCAGCCTCTACAAACCTATCTCTGTAACCTCCACAAGCCGCTAGAACCCTCCCTATCTCTGTAACCTCCTCCAGCCCCAACAACCCTCCCTATCTCTGTAACATCCTCCAGCCCCTACAACCCTCCCTATCTCTGTAACCTCCTCCAGCCCCTACACCCCTCCCTATCTCTGTAACCTCCTCCAGCCCCAACAACCCTCCCTATCTCTGTAACCTCCTCCAGCCCCTACAACCCTCCCTATCTCTGTAACCTCCTCCAGCCATTACATCCCTCCCTATCTCTGTAACCTCCTCCACCACAACAACGCTCCCTATGTCTGTAACCTCCTCCAACCTCTACAAACCTCCCTATCTTGTAACCTCCTCCAGCCCCAACAACCCTCCCTATCTCTGTAACCTCCTCCAGCCTCTACAAACCTATCTCTGTAACCTCCACCAGCCGCTAGAACCCTCCCTAACTCTGTAACCTCCTCCAGTCCCTACAACCCTCGATATCTCTGTAACCTCCTCCAGCCCCTACAACCCTTCCTATCTCTGTAACCTCCTCCTGCCCCTACAACCCTCCCTATCTCTCTAACGTCCTCCAGCACACACAACACACCCTATCTCTGTAACCTCCTCCAGCCCCTACACCCCTCCCTATCTCTGTAACCTCCTCCAGCCCCTACACCCCTCCCTATCTCTGTAACCACCTCCAGCCCCTACACCCCTCCCTCTCTCTGTAACCTCCTCCAGCCCCAACAACCCTCCCTATCTCTGTAACCTCCTCCAGCCCCTACAACCCTCCCTATCTCTGTAACCTCCTCCTGCCCATACACCCCTCCCTATCTCTGTAACCTCCTCCAGCCCCTACACCCCTCCCTATCTCTGTAACCTCCTCCAGCCCCTACACCCCTCCCTATCTCTGTAACCTCCTCCAGCCCCTACACCCCTCCCTATCTCTGTAACCTCCTCCAGCCATTACAGCCCTCCCTATCTCTGTAACCTCCTCCAGCCATTACAGCCCTCCCTATCTCTGTAACCTCCTCCAGCCATTACAACCCTCCCTATCTCTGTAACCTCCTCCAGCCATTACAGCCCTCCCTATCTCTGTAACCTCCTCCAACCTCTACAAACCTCCCTATCTTGTAACCTCCTCCAGCCCCAACAACCCTCCCTATCTCTGTAACCTCCTCCAACCCCTACACCCCTCCCTATCTCAGTAACCTCCTCCAGCCCCTACAACCCTTCCTATCTCTGTAACCTCCTCCAGCCCCTACAACACTCCCTATCTCTGTAACCTCCTCCAGCCCCTACACCCCTCCCTAACTCTGTAACCTCCTCCAACCCCTACACCCCTCCCTATCTCAGTAACCTCCTCCAGCCCCTACAACCCTTCCTATCTCTGTAACCTCCTCCAGCCCCTACAACCCTCCCTATCTCTGTAACCTCCTCCAGCCCCTACACCCCTATCTCTGTAACCTCCTCCAGCCCCTACAACCCTCCCTATCTCTGTAACCTCCTCCAGCCCCTACAACCCTCCCTATCTCTGTAACCTCCTACAGCCCCTACAACCCTCCCTCTCTCTGTAACCTCCTCCAGCCCCAACAACCCTCCCTATCTCTGTAACCTCCTCCAGCCCCTACAACCCTCCCTATCTCTGTAACCTCCTCCTGCCCATACACCCCTCCCTATCTCTGTAACCTCCTCCAGCCCCTACACCCCTCCCTATCTCTGTAACCTCCTCCAGCCCCTACACCCCTCCCTATCTCTGTAACCTCCTCCAGCCCCTACACCCCTCCCTATCTCTGTAACCTCCTCCAGCCATTACAGCCCTCCCTATCTCTGTAACCTCCTCCAGCCATTACAGCCCTCCCTATCTCTGTAACCTCCTCCAACCTCTACAAACCTCCCTATCTTGTAACCTCCTCCAGCCCCAACAACCCTCCCTATCTCTGTAACCTCCTCCAACCCCTACACCCCTCCCTATCTCAGTAACCTCCTCCAGCCCCTACAACCCTTCCTATCTCTGTAACCTCCTCCAGCCCCTACAACACTCCCTATCTCTGTAACCTCCTCCAACCCCTACACCCCTCCCTATCTCAGTAACCTCCTCCAGCCCCTACACCCCTCCATAACTCTGTAACCTCCTCCAACCCCTACACCCCTCCCTATCTCAGTAACCTCCTCCAGCCCCTACACCCCTCCCTAACTCTGTAACCTCCTCCAACCCCTACACCCCTCCCTATCTCAGTAACCTCCTCCAGCCCCAACAACCCTTCCTATCTCTGTAACCTCCTCCAGCCCCTACAACCCTCCCTATCTCTGTAACCTCCTCCAGCCCCTACACCCCTCCCTATCTCTGTAACCTCCTCCAGCCCCTACAACCCTCCCTATCTCTGTAACCTCCTCCAGCCCCTACAACCCTCCCTATCTCTGTAACCTCCTCCAGCCCCTACACCCCTCCCTATCTCTGTAACCTCCTCCAGCCCCTACAACCCGCCCTATCTCTGTAACCTCCTCCAGCCATTACAGCCCTCCCTATCTCTGTAACCTCCTCCAGCCATTACAGCCCTCCCTATCTCTGTAACCTCCTCCAGCCCCTACAACACTCCCTATCTCTGTAACCTCCTCCAACCCCTACACCCCTCCCTATCCCTGTAACCTCCTCCAGCCCCTAGACCCCTCCCTATCTCAGTAACCTCCTCCAGCCCCTACACCCCTCCCTAACTCTGTAACCTCCTCCAGCCCATACACCCCTCCCTATCTCTGTAACCTCCTCCAGCCCCTACACCCCTCCCTATCTCAGTAACCTCCTCCAGCCCCTACACCCCTCCCTAACTCTGTAACCTCCTCCAGCCCCTACACCCCTCCCCATCTCAGTAACCTCCTCCAGCCCCTACACCCCTCCCTATCTCTGTAACCTCCTCCAGCCCCTACACCCTTCCCTATCTCTGTAACCTCCTCCAGCCCCTACAACCCTCCCTATCTCTGTAACCTCCTTCAGCTCTGACAACTCACCTTCTAAGCTCTGGGATTCCCACCTGAAGCAGCATAGCACCGCCTCCTCCTCTCTCCCCTCCTTAAAACTGAGCTCTTCAATCGAGCTTCTGGGCGCCTGTCCCGCATATCTCCTCACGCGGGTCGGAGTCGAATGCTTGTGTGAAAGGCCCAGGGGCTGACACACCCTTAAAGAAAGGCCGTGCACAGGGCTGCCGTTAAAAGCCAGCTCGGGCGCACTGCCGGGACAACAATCACTTACGGTAGAGGAGATTCCCCCGAGCCGGATAGGTTCAATCAGGGTGGTGGTGGGTTTCTCTTCAGTGCTGGGCTTCTTCTCAGGGGGGCCCGAACCCGCATCGCTCGCGGCCCGCTTGCTCCCGGCGGCCGACATCCTGACGCCACGCGGCGAGCGAGTCCACGCGTCAGTCCCTGAGAGAGCAGGAGAGAGGGGAACATGGATCAGTGCAGGGTACTGGGCAGGTTACACAGGGAGAGAGGGAAGGCAGAGAGAGAGAGAGAGAGAGAGAGAGGAACATGGATCAGTGCAGGGTACTGGGCGGGTTACACAGGGAGAGAGGGAAGGCACAGAGAGAGAGAACGAGTGAGAGGGAACATGGATCAGTGCAGGGTACTGGGCGGGTTACACAG
>JANJGN010005160.1:0-25956 GCA_026770705.1 Isurus oxyrinchus
TCCCTCTCTGTCTGATTCTCCCTCTCTGTCTGATTCTCCCTCTCTGTCTGATTCACTCTCTCCCTCTCTGTCTGATTCTCCCTCTCTGTCTGATTCACTCTCTCCTCTTCTGATTCTCCCTCTCTGTCTGATTCACTCTCTCTCTGTCTGATTCTCCCTCTCTGTTCCTCTCTCTCTGTCTGATTCTCTCTCTCTGTCTGATTCTCTCTCTCTCTGTCTGATTCTCTCTCCCTCTCTGCCTGATTTTCCCTCTCTCTCTGTCTGATTCACTCTCTCTCTCTCCTGTCTCTGCCTCTCTGTCTGCCTCTCTCTCTCACTGCCTCCCACTCTCTCTGCCTCCCTCCCTCTCTCTCTCTGCCTCCTCTCTCTCTCTGCCTCCCTCTCTCTCTCTCTGCCTCCCTCTCTCTCTCTCTGCCTCCCTCTCTCTCTCTCTGCCTCCCTCTCTCTCTGCCTCCCTCCTCTCTTTCTGTCTCTATCTTTTTGTCTCTCCCTCTCTCTCTTTCTGGCCCTCTCTCTCTTTCTGGCTCTCTCTCTCTCTTTCTGGTGCTCTCTCTCTCTTTCTGGCTCGCTCTCTCTCTCTCTTTCTGGCTTGCTCTCTCTCTTTCTGGCTCTCTCTCTCTCTCTTTCTGGCTCGCTCTCTTTATCTGGCTCGCTCTCTCTCTTTCTGGCTCGCTCTCTTTCTGGCTCTCTCTCTTTCTGGCTCGCTCTCTCTCTCTTTCTGGCTCGCTCTCTCTGGCTCTGACTCTCTCTCTTTCTGGCTCTGACTCTCTCTCTCTTTCTGGCTCTGACTCTCTCTCTCTCTTTCTGGCTCTGACTCTCTCTCTCTCTTTCTGGCTCTGACTCTCTCTCTCTCTTTCTGGCTCTGACTCTGTCTCTTTCTGGCTCTGTCTCTCTTTCTGGCTCTCTCTGTCTCTCTCTCTGTGTCTCTTTCTGTCTCTCTCTGTCTCTCTCTCTTTCTTTCTGTCTCTGTCTCTCTGTCTCCCCGTCTCTCTCTCCCTATCTCTCTCTCTCTCTCCCCCGTTTCTCTTGCTCTCTCTTTGTCTCTCCCCATCTGTCTCTCATAGTCTCTTTCTCCCCGATATATCCCAGTGAGGAAGAACGATTGCAGGAAAGGGATAAACCACCATTGTTAACCAAGGAAGTGGTAAGCCAGCTGATTGAGAAAGTTGCAAAAACCAACAGAAGATGACCAAAAAAGCAAAAAAGAGGGAGAAAATAAACATTGAGGGTAGCAAGTAACATCAAAGTGGACAGTAAGGTCTTCTTTAAATATATGAAGAGAGGCCAAAGTGAACATAGGTCCCTTAGGGAATGAGGCTGGGGAAATAATAATGGGGAACCAGGAAATGGCAGATTGAGTGGAATAAATACTTTGCTTCAGTCTTCAGGGTAGAAGACACTAACAGCATTCCAAATATGCTAAATAATCAAGAGGAAAAAGCAGACGAGGAAATAAATACAATAACTATCACTAGAGAAAAAGCACTGGGGAAACTAGTGGGGCTAAAGGGCGATAAATCCCCTGGACCTGATGGGTTACTTCCTAGGATATTAAAGGAAGTAGCTACAGAGATAGTGGATGCACTGGTAGTAATCTTCCAAGAATCCTTAGATCCTGGAAAAGTCCCAGAGGATCGGAAAACTGCCATTGTCACACCCTTATTCAAAAAGGGAGGGAGACAAAAAAACAGCTAACTACAGGCCAGTTAGCTTAACATCTGTCACTGGGAAAATGTTCGAGTCTATTATAAAGGATGTAACAGCAGAGGATTTAGAAATACAGAATCTAATCAAGCAGAGTCAGCATGGCCACATGAAGGGGAAATCATGCCTGACAAATTTATTAGAATTCTCCGAGGAGGTAACAAGCAGGATAGATAAAGGGGAACCAGTAGATGTAATATATTTGGATTTCCAAAAGGCGTTCGATCAGGTGAAAATGTGAGGTGATGCACTTTGGCAGGAGGAATAGAGGAGCTGAATATTATTTAAATGGAGAAAGGCTGCAGAAAGCTGCAGCACAGAGGGATTTGGGAGTCCTTGTGCATGAATCCCATAAAGCTAACATACAAGTTCAGCAGGTAATAGGGAAGGCAAGTGGAATGTTGGCCTTTATTTCAAAGGGAATGGAGTATAAAGATAGGGAAGTCTTGCTAAAACTATACAAGGCACTAGTTAGACCAGACCCAGAACACTGTGAACAGTTTTGGTCCCTTTATCTAAGGAAAGATATACTGGCATTGGAGACAGTCCAGAGAAGGGTCACTAGGTTGATCCTGGGTATAGAAGGATTTTCTTATGAGGAGAGGGTGAGTAGGTTGGGCCTGTACTCACTGGAGTTTAGAAGAATGAGAGGTGACCTTATTGAAACATAGAAGATTCTTAGGGGGTTTGACAGGGTAGATGCTGAGAGGCTGTTTCCCCTTGTGGGAGAGGCTAGGACCAGAGGGCATAATCTCAGAGTGAGAGGGTCACCCATTTAAAACAGAGGTGAGGAGGAATTTCTTCCCTCAGAGGGTAGTGAGTGTGTGGAACTCTTTACCGCAGGGGGCTGTAGAGGCTGGGTCATTGAGTATATTCAAGGCTGAGATAGAGAGATTTTTAATCAGTCAGGGAATCGAGGGTTATGGGGAAGAGGCAGGAAAGTGGAGTTGAGGATTATCAGATCAGCCATGATCTCATTGAATGGCGGAGCAGACTTGATGGGCCTACTTCTGTTGCCACGTCTTATGGTCTCTGCTCTCTCTCTCCATCTCTCTCTCTCCAACTCTCTCTCCATCTCTCTCTCTCCCTCTTCCCGTCTCTCTCCCTCTCTCCTCTCTCTCTCTCTCTCTCTCCCTCCCTCTCTCTCTCTCTCTCCCTCCCTCTCTCTCTCTCTCTCCCTCCCTGTCTCTCTCTTCCTCTCCCCGTCTCTCTCTCTCTCTCTCCCCCGGTCTCACTCTCTCTCTCCCTCCCCGTCTCTCTCTCACCCTCTCCCCATCTCTCTCTCTCCCACTCCCCGTCTCTCTCTCTCTCCCTCTGCCTCAATGCCTCTCTCTCTGCATCTCTCTCTTTCTCTGCGTCTCTCTCTCTACATCTCTCTCTGCGTCTCTCTCTCTCTGCGTCTCTCTCTCTCTGAGTCTCTCTCTCTGTGTCTCTCTCTCTCAGCGTCTCTCTCTCTCTGCGTCTCTCTCTCTCTCTGCGTCTCTCTCTCTCTCTGCATCTCTCTCTCTCTCTGTTTCTCTCAATCTCTCTCTCTCTGCCTGTTTGAATCTCTCTGCCTCTCTCCTTTCCTCTCTCTGTGTGTATCTGTCTGTCTGTTTCTCTCTCTCTTTTCCTGTCCCTCTATCTCTCTCTCTCTCTCTCTCCATCTGTCTCTCCCCACTTCCCAATTATTGGGACTGTGATATCACATGAATTTCCCCACAACGTGACTGTTAAATCTGGACTCAAGTAAAATAATGTGTCAACATCCTTCCTTAATGTCATTTTTAAATCTGAATGCACATGTCCTGGCAGCTGGCTGAGGCAACATTCTTCCCTCTGAGAGGATATTAATTTAGCATTGCCAACATAAGAGACTTGTCGAAGCTTTTCATCTAGCACTCATCAGGACCTTCGCAAGAATACCAATATAAGGGGGAAAACAGCAAGTTATACTGTCTGCGAGTAGCAGGCTGACTGGTTGGCAAGCGGCGGCGTCCTGTAGAATGTACCGCTGATGGCTGCCAAGCATTGTTTGAAATTTAAACCAGACAGCTTGACCCTGATTGGTCAAGGCATCGCCTTGAGGAATGAACCAGCGAATGGCTGTCACTTACTTTGCTTAGCTGAAGCAGGCACAAAGGGTGTAGGTAAAAGCGAAATCCTGCGGATGCCGGAAATCTGAAACGAAAACTGAAATAGCTGGAAAAGCTCAACAGGTCTGACAGCATCTGCAGAGAGGAAGATAGAATTAACACTTCGAGTCCGTATGACTCTTCAACAGAAGACTCTTCATACATACATACATGTACATGTGTGTATATGTTCTTTCTGTTTGCAGAGAACAAAGAAAATATCTCTCTCCGTCTCTCTCTCTCTCTTTCTCTCTCTCTCTCTCTATCTCTCCCTCTCCGCCTCGCACACTCGCTCTCTCTCTCTCTCTCTTTCTCTCTCTCTCTCCGCCTCGCACTCTCGCTCTCTCTCTCTCTCTTTCTCTCTCTCTCTCTCTCTCTCTCCGCCTCGCACTCTCGCTCTCTCTCTCTCTCTTTGTCTCTCTGTCTCTCTCTCTCTCTGCCTCGCACTCTCGCTCTCTCTCTCTTTCTTTCTCTCTCTCTCTCTCTCTCTGTCTCTCTCTCTCTCCGCCTCGCACTCTCGCTCTCTCTCTCTCTCTCTTTCTCTCTCTGTCTCTTTCTCGCTCCGCCTCGCACTCTCGCTCTCTCACTCTCTCTCTCTCTCTCTCTCCCCGTCTTAATATATGTGGCGTCCAGTGCAGGCAAATGTGCCCCACCGCGAGGCCAACTGACAATCTCAAATCGTTTGTCAGCGTAATGTTTTTTTTTAGCGCACTCGGGATTGTTTAGCAGGTGCTGTCCAGTCGCTGAATCACATCTAATGTTGGAGGCCGTGCGCTTTGAGTGTTGCAAGCACGGGCCGGTTGGGTACGGTCTGTACCCTGCCCGTTGTGAATGGCGGCAGGGACGCGCTGCTTGGATACGATCCACCTGTCTCCGGGGACTGTGCGGCCCGGGCACCCCAACATCACACTGGCTCCGAAATCGTCACGCCGATCCACTCAGTTGCCGCGGCGCTCTCTGCTCTCAGGATAACAACCCCTGCCTTCTCCGGTCCCTCCGCGTGGACCGAAGCCCCTCGTTCCTGGAACCACTCAGGCCACTCTGCCACCCGCGCCCCGCTCCAAGGCCTCGGTGCCCTTCCGAAAGCGTTGGGGCCCGGAATCGGACACGGCCTTCCAGCTTGGAGTCTGACCCGGTGCCTGGTGAAGGATTCTCGGAGGCCCGTTCACACGGAGGTTCGCTCGGCTGATTCCTGGGGTGAAGGGGTGGGGTTTGTCTGGTAAGGAAAGGGTGAACAGGTTGGGCCCTGTACCCATTGGAGTTGAGAAGAATGGGGGGAGAGGTGGGGAGGTGGCGATCTTATTGAAACATATCAGATTCTGAGGGGGGTAGGGGGCTTGACAGGGTGGATGCTGAGAGAATATTTCCCTCTCTCATGGGGGAATCTAGGGGGGCAAAGTTTCGAAGTAAGGGGCCTCCCATTGAAGACGGAGATGAGGAGGAATTTCCTCTCTCAGAAGAATTCACCAAGGCTCCTTCGGCAGCACCTTCCAAACCCACGACCGCTACTGTCCAGAAGGAGAAGGCCGGCAGACACAAGCGAACCGTAGCCATAGAAAAGTTACAGCACAGAAGGAGGCCATTCGGCCCATCTTGTCCATGCCAGCCCGAGGACACCCAGGTAGCCCTTTCTAATCCCACCTCCCTGCGCCCGGCCCATTGCCCTGCAGCTTTACAGCGCTAAAGGTGCAAGATCCAGGTGCTTTTTAAAAGAGTTTAGAGTTTCTGCCTCGACCACCAACTTGGGCAGCGACTTCCAGACACCCTCTACCCTCTGCGTAAAAACGTTCTACCTCATGTCCCCCCCGCTTCACCTTCTGCCACTTATCTTGAATCTATGTCCCCTGGTTCTAGAATTCTCCACCAAGGGAAACAATTTTATCCTGTCCACGCTATCTATTGCCCTCATCATTTTGTGCACCTCAATCAAGTCACCCCTCAGCCTCCTTTGTTCTAAGGAAAATCACCCCAACCTGTCCAATCTCTCCTCGTGGCTACACTTTTCTAACCCTGGCAACGTTCTTGTAAACCTCCTCTGCACTCTCTCCAGAGATATTATGTCCTTCCTGTAATGTGGTGACCAGAACTGTACACAATACTCCAGTTGTGGCCTCACCAGTGTTTTATACAATTCCAACATTATATCCTTACCTTTATATTCCATACCTCTGCCAATGAAGGAGAGCATTCCATACGCCTTCTTAACAACCTTGTCTTCTTGAGCTGCTGCCTTCAGGGACCTGTGTACTTGTACGCCAAGCTCCTTCACTTCATCTACCCCTCTTAGTATATTCCCAATTATTGTGTAATCCCTGTAACTGTTTGACCTTCCTAAATATATGACCTCACACATCTCTATGTTAATCCATCTGCCACTTTACTGCCCCTCTCCACCAACCCATCATTTTGGAACACAAGCACCTGGAAGTTCCCCTCCAAGTCAACTCACCATCCTGACTTGGAAATATATCAGCCGTTCCTTCACTGTCGCTGAGTCAAAATCCTGGAACTCCCTCCCTAACAGCGCCGTGGGTGTACCTACACCACACAGACAAAATCCTGGAACTCCCTCCCTAACAGCACTGTGGGTGTACCTACACCACACGGGGATAAAATCCTGGAACTCCCTCCCTAACAGCGCCATGGGTGTACCTACACCACACGGACAAAATCCTGGAACTCCCTCCCTAACAGCGCCGTGGGTGTACCTACACCACACGGGACAAAATCCTGGAACTCCCTCGCTAACAGCGCTGTGGGTGTACCTACACCACACGGGGATAAAATCCTGGAACTCCCTCCCTAACAGCGCCGTGGGTGTACCTACACCACACGGACAAAATCCAGGAACACCCTCCCTAACAGCGCTGTGGGTGTACCTACACCACACGGACAAAATCCTGGAACTCCCTCCCTAACAACACTGTGGGTGTACCTACACCACACAGACAAAATCCTGGAACTCCCTCCCTAACAACACTGTGGGTGTACCTACACCACACAGACAAAATCCTGGAACTCCCTCCCTAACAGCACTGTGGGTGTACCTACACCACACGGGACAAAATCCTGGAACTCCCTCCCTAACAGCGCTGTGGGTGTACCTACACCACACGGACAAAATCCTGGAACACCCTCCCTAACAGCGCTGTGGGTGTACCTACACCACATGGGACAAAATCCTGGAACTCCCTCCCTAACAGCACTGTGGGTGTACCTACACCACACGGGGACAAAATCCTGGAACTCCCTCCCTAACAGCACTGTGGGTGTACCTACACCACACACGGGGACAAAATCCTGGAACTCCCTCCCTAACAGCGCCGTGGGTGTACCTACACCACACGAGGACTGCAGCGGCTCAAGAAGGCAGCTCACCCACCCTCCACCTTCTCAAGGGGGCAATTAGGGACGGGCAATAAATGCTGGGCCCGGCCAGCGAGGCCCACATCCCCGTGAATGAGTTTTCTTTTGAAAATGAAGGTCGTGAGTCTGTGGAAATCTCTCCCACCCCCCCGGAGAGCAGCAGAGGCCGGGTCAGTGAATATATTCGAGGCTGAGTTTGATTTTTGATTGACACGGGAGTGGAGGGTTAAGGGGTGGGGTGGGGTGAGGGGGTGGGTGGGGGGGTTTGCAGGCCAGAAAGCGGGGTTAAGGGAGGGGGGGGGGGGTTTTGGCGGGCAAGAGAGGGTCTGGTTTAACGTATACTGTTGGGTAATATTTTTTTTTTGTTGTTTCTTGCCCCAGATTCCTGTACACTTCAGCCACCCTGATGATCGCCTTCTCTACTGCCGGTGAGTCCAAGTCCTTCCGAGATCTCGAGGGACGTGACAGGGAGGGCACGGGGAAAGTTCCCCCCCTGTCCGGCAACCCTGAGGGATGAAGGGAGACGGGGAGCTGCGACGGCGGGGGTGGTCTCTGAGCTCCAGTCGTTAATGGTGACAGAACAGGTTGAGGAAGTGGCTAAAAAGTCTCACGGGATCCTGGGCTTTGTAAATCAGGGACCTAGAGAACAAAAGCAAGGAAATTAATGATAAATCTGTAAAAACAGCCCTCAACTCACCTCAGCCAGTTCTGAGCGCTGCCCTTTAGAAAGGATGTTGAAGGCTTTGGAGAGAGTGCAGAAGGAATAATTTGACAAGGAAGTATTCGATGAACGGCAGGACACTAGGAAGTTCTGAGGAACAAAGGGACCTTGGCGTGTGTGTCCGTAGATCTCTGAAGGCGGAGGGGCATGTTAGTGGGGTGGTGAAAAGGGCATATGGGACACGTGCCTTTATCAATCAAGGCATAGATTACAAAAGCGGGGAGATCATGTTGGAGTTATATAGAACCTTGGTGAGGCCACAGCTGGAGTACTGTGTGCAGTTCTGGTCGCCACATTATAGGAAGGATGTGATTGTACTGGAGGGGGTGCAGAGGAGATTCACCAGGATGATGCCTGGGATGAAACATTTCAGTTACGAGGAGAGGTTGGATAGACTTGGGTGGTTTGCGTTGGAGCAGAGAAGACTGAGGGGCGACCCTGATCGAGGTGTACAAGATTATGAGGGGCATGGACAGGGTGGATAGGGAGCAGCTGTTCCCCCTTTAGTTGAAGGGTCAGTCACGAGGGGACATAAGTTCAAGGTGAGGGGCAGGAGGTTTAGGGGGGGATGTGAGGAGAAGATTTTTTACCCAGAGGGTGGTGAGGGTCTGGAATGCACTGCCTGGGAGGGTGATTCAGTAGCCCTGGCTACAGCAGTGCAGGGTTATGTTACTGGACTAATAATCCAGGGTACAGTAGTGTAGGGGTTACGTTACTGGGACTAATAATCCAGGGTACAGTAGTGTAGGGGTTACGTTACTGGGACTAATAATCCAGGGTACAGTAGTGTAGGGGTTACGTTACTGGACTAATAATCCAGGGTACAGTAGTGTAGGGGTTACGTTACTGGTCTAATAAACCATGGTACAGTAGTGTAGGGGTTACGTTACTGGACTAATAATCCAGGGTACAGTAGTGTAGGGGTTACGTTACTGGTCTAATAATCCAGGGTACAGTAGTGTAGGGGTTACGTTACTGGACTAATAATCCAGGGTACAGTAGTGTAGGGGTTACGTTACTGGGACTAATAATCCAGGGTACAGTAGTGTAGGGGTTACGTTACTGGGACTAATAATCCAGTGTACAGTAGTGTAGGGGTTACGTTACTGGGCTAATAATCCAGGGTACAGTAGTGTAGGGGTTACGTTACTGAGACTAATAATCCAGGGTACAGTAGTGTAGGGGTTACATTACTGGACTAATAATCCAGGGTACAGTAGTGTAGGGGTTACATTACTGGACTAATAATCCAGGGTACAGTAGTGTAGGGGTTACGTTACTGGTCTAATAATCCAGGGTACAGTAGTGCAGGGGTTACGTTACTGGGACAAATAATCCAGTGTACAGTAGTGTAGGGGTTACGTTACTGGGACTAATAATCTAGGGTACAGTAGTGTAGGGGTTACATTACTGGACTAATAATCCAGGGTACAGTAGTGTAGGGGTTACGTTACTGGACTAATAATCCAGGGTACAGTAGTGCAGGGGTTACGTTACTGGGACAAATAATCCAGGGTACAGTAGTGTAGGGGTTACGTTACTGGGACTAATAATCCAGGGTACAGTAGTGTAGGGGTTATGTTACTGGGACTAATAATCCAAGGTACAGTAGTGTAGGGGCTATGTTACTGGGACAAATAATCCAGGGTACAGCAGTGTAGGGGTAACGTTACTGGACTAATAATCCAGGGTACAGTAGTGTAGGGGTTATGTTACTGGACTAATAATCCAGGGTACAGTAGTGTAGGGGTTACGTTACGGGACTAATAATCCAGGGTACAGTAGTGTAGGGGTTATGTTACTGGACTAATAATCCAGGGTACAGTAGTGTAGGGGTTACGTTACTGGTCTAATAATCCAGGGTACAGTAGTGTAGGGGTTACGTTACTGGGACTAATAATCCAGGGTACAGTAGTGTCGGGGTTACGTTACTGGACTAATAATCCAGGGTACAGTAGTGTAGGGGTTACGTTACTGGACTAATAATCCAGGGTACAGTAGTGTAGGGGTTACGTTACTGGACTAATAATTCAGGGTACAGTAGTGTAGGGGTTACGTTACTGAACTAATAATCCAGGGTACAGTAGTGTAGGGGTTACGTTTCTGGGACTAATAATCCAGTGTACAGTAGTGTAGTGGTTACGTTACTGGGACTAATAATCCAGGGTACAGTAGTGTAGGGGTTACGTTACTGGACTAATAATCCAGGGTACAGTAGTGTAGGGGTTTCGTTACTGGACTAATAATCCAGTGTACAGTAGTGTAGGGGTTTCGTTACTGGACTAATAATCCAGGGTACAGTAGTGTAGGGGTTACGTTACTGGGACTAATAATCCAGGGTACAGTAGTGTAGGGGTTACGTTACTGGGACTAATAATCCAGTGTACAGTAGTGTAGGGGTTACGTTACTGGGCTAATAATCCAGGGTACAGTAGTGTAGGGGTTACGTTACTGAGACTAATAATCCAGGGTACAGTAGTGTAGGGGTTACATTACTGGACTAATAATCCAGGGTACAGTAGTGTAGGGGTTACATTACTGGACTAATAATCCAGGGTACAGTAGTGTAGGGGTTACGTTACTGGTCTAATAATCCAGGGTACAGTAGTGCAGGGGTTACGTTACTGGGACAAATAATCCAGTGTACAGTAGTGTAGGGGTTACGTTACTGGGACTAATAATCTAGGGTACAGTAGTGTAGGGGTTACATTACTGGACTAATAATCCAGGGTACAGTAGTGTAGGGGTTACGTTACTGGACTAATAATCCAGGGTACAGTAGTGCAGGGGTTACGTTACTGGGACAAATAATCCAGGGTACAGTAGTGTAGGGGTTACGTTACTGGGACTAATAATCCAGGGTACAGTAGTGTAGGGGTTATGTTACTGGGACTAATAATCCAAGGTACAGTAGTGTAGGGGCTATGTTACTGGGACAAATAATCCAGGGTACAGCAGTGTAGGGGTAACGTTACTGGACTAATAATCCAGGGTACAGTAGTGTAGGGGTTATGTTACTGGACTAATAATCCAGGGTACAGTAGTGTAGGGGTTACGTTACGGGACTAATAATCCAGGGTACAGTAGTGTAGGGGTTATGTTACTGGACTAATAATCCAGGGTACAGTAGTGTAGGGGTTACGTTACTGGTCTAATAATCCAGGGTACAGTAGTGTAGGGGTTACGTTACTGGGACTAATAATCCAGGGTACAGTAGTGTCGGGGTTACGTTACTGGACTAATAATCCAGGGTACAGTAGTGTAGGGGTTACGTTACTGGACTAATAATCCAGGGTACAGTAGTGTAGGGGTTACGTTACTGGACTAATAATTCAGGGTACAGTAGTGTAGGGGTTACGTTACTGAACTAATAATCCAGGGTACAGTAGTGTAGGGGTTACGTTTCTGGGACTAATAATCCAGTGTACAGTAGTGTAGTGGTTACGTTACTGGGACTAATAATCCAGGGTACAGTAGTGTAGGGGTTACGTTACTGGACTAATAATCCAGGGTACAGTAGTGTAGGGGTTTCGTTACTGGACTAATAATCCAGTGTACAGTAGTGTAGGGGTTTCGTTACTGGACTAATAATCCAGGGTACAGTAGTGTAGGGGTTACGTTACTGGGACTAATAATCCAGGGTACAGTAGTGTAGGGGATACGTTACTGGACTAATAATCCAGGGTACAGTAGTGTACGGGTTACGTTACTGGGACAAATAATCCAGGGTACAGTAGTGTAGGGGTTACATTACTGAGACTAATAATCCTGGGTACAGTAGTGTAGGGGTTACGTTACTGGGACTAATAATCCAGGGTACAGTAGTGTAGGGGATACGTTACTGGACTAATAATCCAGGGTACAGTAGTGTACGGGTTACGTTACTGGGACAAATAATCCAGGGTACAGTAGTGTAGGGGTTACATTACTGAGACTAATAATCCTGGGTACAGTAGTGTAGGGGTTACGTTACTGGACTAATAATCCAGGGTACAGTAGTGTAGGGGTTACATTACTGGACTAATAATCGAGGGTACAGTAGTGTAGGGGTTACGTTACTGGACTAATAATCCAGGGTACAGTAGTGCAGGGGTTACGTTACTGGGACAAATAATCCAGGGTACAGTAGTGTAGGGGTAACGTTACTGGGACTAATAATCCAGGGTACAGTAGTGTAGGGGTTACGTTACTGGGACTAATAATCCAGGGTACAGTAGTGTAGGGGTTACGTTACTGGGACTAATAATCCAGGGTACAGTAGTGCAGGGGTTACGTTACTGGACTAATAATCCAGGGTACAGTAGTGTAGGGGTTACATTACTGGACAAATAATCTAGGGTACAGTAGTGTAGGGGTTACGTTACGGGAGTAATAATCCAGGGTACAGTAGTGTAGGGGTTACGTTACTGGTCTAATAATCCAGGGTACAGTAGTGTAGGGGTTACGTTACTGGTCTAATAATCCAGGGTACAGTAGTGTAGCGGTTATGTTACTGGGACAAATAATCAAGGGTACAGTAGTGTAGGGGTTACGTTACTGGACTAATAATCCAGGGTACAGTAGTGTAGGGATTACGTTACTGGTCTAATAATCCGGGGTACAGTAGTGTAGGGGTTACGTTACTGGTCTAATAATCCAGGGTACAGTAGTGTAGGGGTTACGTTACTGGTCTAATAATCCAGGGTACAGTAGTGGAGTGGTTACGTTACTGGACTAATAATCCACGGTACCGTCGTGTAGTGGTTATGTTACTGGACTAATAATCCAGGGTACAGTAGTGTAGGGGTCCCGTTACTGCACTAATAATCCAGAGTACTGCATTTTAGCCCAACTCAAAGAGACTTGAACCACATAATCCAAACTGACACTTCAGATTCAGGTACCGAGGCAACACTGCACTGTCAGAGGGTCAGTACTGAGGGAGTGCCGCACTGTCAGAGGGTCAGTACTGAGGGAGCGCTGCACTGTCGGAGGGTCAGTACTGAGGGAGTGCCGCACTGTCGGAGGGTCAGTACTGAGGGAGTGCTGCACTGTCGGAGGGTCAGTACTGAGTGAGCGCTGCACTGTCAGAGGGTCAGTACTGAGGGATTGCTGCACTGTCGGAGGGTCAGTACTGAGGGAGTGCTGCACTGTCAGAGGGTCAGTACTGAGGGACTGCCGCAGTGTCAGGGGTACACTGCTGAGGGAGTGGTGCACTGTATAAATGCAAGATTTCTTGTTCTCACTCAGTCTCTTTTCCCTCTCTCTCTCTCGTAGCTAGTGCAGTACTGTTGTTCCCAGCGATCTGCTTCCTTGCCGTGGGTGGAATTCTCTTCCTGCTGACGAACATGCAGGTAATCTCGAACGGCTATGTTTATATGTGCCCCCCCACACTCCTCACACATGCCCAGTTGCAGTTTTCGGCATAAGGGTCAGGGGGTCAGCTGGCAGCATTAAAGCAACAAGTCGGCTTGATGCACACTAACAATAAGGAGCAAATCGCCCTTTTGTTTTTAGATCTGTCTAGTCCTTAACCAAATGCAGGCTCTTGTATCCCGTCCACTATTCATTTAGTAGCTGTAAAACATGCTTCGGATGATTCAGTAATGTTGAAGATACCTAATCGGGAAGTTTCAGTAAATCAGGTTCCCTATCTGGAGAATTGATTGTAATATTTCAGAATCCTTTACTAGGTACACTTATGGTCTCCATAAGAAAGTACACGATTGCATGAGACGCAATTTACAGGAGGTTCACCAGGCTGATTCCTGGAATGAAAGGTTTATGTTTGAGAGGAAAGGCTGAATGAGTTAGATTGATACTCATAAGAGAATGAGAGGTGAGCACCGCACTGTCGGAGGGTCAGTACTGAGGGAGCACCGCACTGTCGGAGGGTCAGTACTGAGGGAGTGTGGCACTGTCAGAGCGTCAGTACTGAGGGAGCACCGCACTGTCGGAGGGTCAGTACTGAGGGAGCACCGCACTGTCGGAGTGTCAGTACTAAGGGATTGTGGCACTGTCAGTACCAAGGGATTGTGGCACTGTCAGACGGTCAGTACTGGAGGGAGTGTGGCACTGTCAGAGGGTCAGTACTGAGGGAGTGTGGCACTGTCAGAGGGTCAGTACTGAGGGCGTGGGGCACTGTCAGAGGGTCAGTACTGACAGAGTGCTGCACTGTCAGAGGGTCAGTACTGAGGGAGTGCCCACACTGGCGGAGGGTCAGTACTGAGGGAGTGTTGGCACTATCAGAGGATCAGTACTGAGGGAGTGCTGCACTGTCAGAGGGTCAGTACTGAGGGGAGTGTGGCACTGTCAGAGGGTCAGTACTGAGGGAGCGCTGCACTGTCGGAGGGTCAGTACTGAGGGAGTGCCGCACTGTCAGAGGGTCAGTACTGAGGGAGTGCCACACTGGCAGAGGGTCAGTACTGAGGGAGTGTGGCACTATCAGAGGGTCAGTACTGAGGGGAGTGCTGCACTGTCAGAGGGTCAGTACTGAGGGAGCGCTGCACTGTCGGAGGATCAGTACTGAGGGAGCGCTGCACTGTCAGAGGGTCAGTACTGAGGGAGCGCCGCACTGTCAAAAGGGTCAGTACTGAGGGAGTGCCGCACTGTCAGAGGATCAGTACTGAGGGAGTGCCGCACTGTCGGAGGGTCAGTATTGAGGGAGCACTGCACTGTTGGAGGGTCAGTACTAAGTGAGTGCCGCATTGTTGGAGGGTCAGTACTGAGGGGAGTGCCGCACTGTTGGAGGGTCAGTAACTGAGGGAGTGTACACTGTCGGAGGGTCAGTACTGAGGGAGTGCCGCACTGTCGGAGGGTCAGTACTGAGGGAGTGCCGCATTGTCGGAGGGACAGTACTGAGGGAGCATGGACTGTCGGAGGGTCAGTACTGAGGGAGTGCCGCACTGTCGGAGGGTCAGTACTGAGGGAGCGCCGCACTTTCAGAGGGTCAGTACGGAGGGAGCACCGCACTGTCGGACGGTCAGTACTGAGGGAGAGCCGCACTGTTGGAGGGTCAGTACTGAGGGGAGTGCCACACTGTCGGAGGGGTCAGTACTGAGGGAGTGCCACACTGTCAGAGGGTCAGTACTGAGGGAGAGCCGCACTGTTGGCTGGTCAGTACTGAGGGAGCGCCGCATTGTCGGAAGGGTCAGTACTGAGGGGAGTGCCACACTGTCAGAGGGTCAGTACTGAGGGGAGTGCCGCACTGTCGGAGGGTCAGTACTGAGGGAGTGCCGCACTGTCGGGAGGGTCAGTACTGAGGGAGTGCTGCACTGTCGGTGGGTCAGTACTGAGGGGAGTGCCACACTGTCAGAGGGTCAGTACTGAGGGAGTGCCGCACTGTCGGAGGGTCAGTACTGAGGGAGTGCTGCACTGTCGGAGGGTCAGTACTGAGGGGAGTGCCGCACTGTCGGAGGGTCAGTACTGAGGGAGTGCCGCACTGTCGGAGGGTCAGTACTGAGGGGAGTGCCGCACTGTCGGAGGGTCAGTACTGACGGAGTGCTGCACTGTCGGAGGTGCCGTCATTTGGATGAGACATTAAACCTGCTCTAACGCTCGGTGGGACGTTGGAGGCTCCCGGACCGTTGTTGGGAAAGAAAGCCGGGGGCACGGTTCCCCCCCACCCCCATCGGCCTGAGCGAGGACCCGCCGCTCGGCTCGGATTTTGAACAACAGATGAGCTGGCCGTTTAGGGCGTTGCTCTGCGTGGGATCTTGCTGTGCGCGAATCGGTGCAGAGGCCTGGCTCCTTTTGCGAGCGAAACATCCAATCGGAGTTTGGTGGGAGGGGTGGTGGGCCGGTGTCTCGATGCCTCTGCTGATGTACGGTATGCGGCCGTTAACGGTCAGAGACACCCCCCCCACCCCCCCCAACCCCGGCTGGGCCTTTCTCCACTCTGCGTGTGTGCGCTCGTGAGTGTGAGTGACCGGGGGGCTGCCTCAGTGCCTCTTCGGGTATCGGTGAGACCAGGCAAACTGGGCACCAGGCACTGATTGGAGCCTGGGTCTTTCCTGCTCTTCGTGGTATCGGTGAGACCAGGCAAACTGAGCACCAGGCCGTGATTGGAGCCTGGGTCTTTCCTGCCTCTTCGGGGTATCGGTGAGACCAGGCAAACTTGGCACCAGGCCATGATTGGAGCCTGGGTCTTTCCTGACTCTTCGGGTGGTCAGTGAGGTCATGTAAACTCGGCACCAGGCCGTGATTGGAGCCTGGGTCTTTCCTGCCTCTTCGGGTATCAGTGAGACCAGGCAAACTGGGCACCAGGCCGTGATTGGAGGCTGGGTCTTTCCTGCCTCTTCGGGTATCGGTGAGGTGAGGCAAACTCGGCACCAGGCCGTGATTGGAGCCTGGGTCTTTCCTGCCTCTTCGGGTATCGGTGAGACCAGGCAAACTGAGCACCAGGCGTGATTGGAGCCTGGGTCTTTCCTGCCTCTTCGGGTATCGTTGAGACCAGGCAAACTGGGCACCAGGCCGTGATTGGAGCCTGGGTCTTTCCTGCCTCTTCGGGTATCAGTGAGGTGAGGCAAACTGGGCACCAGGCCGTGATTGGAGCCTGGGTCTTTCCTGCCTCTTCGGGTATCGGTGAGACCAGGCAAACTGGGCACCAGGCCGTGATTGGAGCCTGGGTCTTTCCTGCCTCTTCGGGTATCGGTGAGACCAGGCAAACTGGGCACCAGGCCGTGATTGGAGCCTGGGTCTTTCCTGCCTCTTCGGGTATCGGTGAGACCAGGCAAACTGGACACCAGGCCGTGATTGGAGCCTGGGTCTTTCCTGCCCTCTTCGGGTATCGGGTGAGACCAGGCAAACTGGGCACCAGGCCGTGATTGGAGCCAGGGTCTTTCCTGCCTCTTCGGGTATCATTGAGACCAGGCAAACTGGGCACCAGGCCGTGATTGGAGCCTGGGTCTTTCCTGCCTCTTCGGGGTATCGGTGGAGACCAGGCAAACTGGGCACCAGGCCGTGATTGGAGCCTGGGTCTTTCCTGCCTCTTCGGGTATCATTGAGACCAGGCAAACTGGGCACCAGGCCGTGATTGGAGCCTGGGTCTTTCCTGCCTCTTCGGGTATCAGTGAGACCAGGCAAACTGGGGCACCAGGCCGTGATTGGAGCCTGGGTCTTTCCTGCCTCTTCAGGTATCAGTGAGGTCATGTAAACTCGGCACCAGGCTGTGATTGGAGCCTGGGTCTTTCCTGCCTCTTCGGGTATCAGTGAGGTCATGTAAACTCGGCACCAAGCCGTGATTGGAGCCTGGGTCTTTCCTGCCTCTTCGGGTATCAGTGAGGTGAGGCAAACTCGGCATCAGGCCGTGATTGGAGCCTGGGTCTTTCCTGCCTCTTCGGGTCTCGGTGAGACCAGGCAAACTGAGCACCAGGCCGTGATTGGAGCCTGGGTCTTTCCTGCCCTCTTCGGGTGTCAGTGAGGTCATGTAAACTCGGCACCAGGCCGTGATTGGAGCCTGGGTCTTTCCTGCTGCCTGTGGCCCAGCAGTTGACGAAAGCAGCCTGGGAGTGTGGCTTCCAGCGCTTGCAGGCCCCCCTCAGAGCTACGCTGACAGTTTCTCTTGCCTCTGCCCACCACCCCCCCCCCAACCCTCAGGTCGGAAACTTGTTTGGGAAAAAGCGGTCCACGATTATCACGCTGTACAATGGAGCGTTCGATTCCTCGTCGGCCGTGTTCCTGGTGATCAAGGTGAGATGGGGCAGGCAACGAAACCAACTCACGAGAGCCCTCCAAGGGGTCAGTGATTTGGGGCGAGCGATGGAGACTGGGGAGCGGGGGAGAGATGTGGAATAGAGGAGGCTCGAGGGGAGAGTTCCGCGGGGGGTGGGGGGGGGGTGATCTCTGGGGGAGAGATGGAGAGGGAGACTTGGGGTGGCGCAAGAGGGGAGGCTCGGGGTGGGGGGAGAGATGGAGAGGGGGAGGCTCGGGGTGGGGGGGAGAGATGGAGAGGGGAGGCTCGGGGTGGGGGGGAGAGATGGAGAGGGGAGGCTCGGGGTGGGGGGAGAGATGGAGAGGGGAGGCTCAGGGTGGGGGAGAGATGGAGAGGGGAGACTCGGGGTGGGGGAGAGAGATGGAGAGGGGAGGCTCGGGGTGGGGGGAGAGATGGAGAGGGGAGGCTCGGGGGTGGGGGGAGAGATGGAGAGGGGATGGCTCGGGGGGGGGGGAGAGATGGGGAGGGGAGGCTCGGGGGTGGGGGGAGAGATGGGGAGGGGAGGCTCGGGGTTGGGGGAGAGATGGAGAGGGGAGGCTCGGGGGTGGGGGGAGAGATGGAGAGGGGAGGCTCGGGGGTGGGGGAGAGATGGAGAGGGGAGGCTCGGGGTGGGGGAGGAGAGATGGGGAGGGGAGGCTCGGGGTTGGGGGAGAGATGGAGAGGGGAGGCTCGGGGGTGGGGGGAGAGATGGAGAGGGGGAGGCTCGGGGGTGGGGGGAGAGATGGGGGAGGGGGAGGCTCGGGGGTGGGGGGAGAGATGGAGAGAGACCCTGAGACCAAAGCGAGACTGGGGGGTGTGGAGTGGGAGAGAGGGCGAGGTCAGAGGGGGCGCAAGACAGTGTGGAGTTGGCAGAGATGGGTGCAGAGGACAGTGAACGAGGAGAATGAGCGTGGCGAGAGAGAGAGAGAGAGAGAGAGCGTGTGGAGGTGGCAGAAGGGATGGACGGAGAGAGAGAGATGGATGAAGACAGCTTTAGAGAGGGAGTGGGGTTGAGAGGAGGTGCTGGAGAGTGTCGCAGCAGCGAAAGAGAGTGTGTGGAAGCGGGTTAGGGAGTACTCCGAGGGGGGGGGGCATCACGGAGAAGGTCAGAGGAAGGGTCTGGGTGCAGGCTGGGGGGTGGGGGGTCAGGTGATAGCAGTGCCGAAATGTACCTCTTGTTTCATCTGAGACCCACACCCCCCCTACCGGGCCTGTCTCTCTGTAGGTTTTGTACGAGACTGGAATGTCCCATGAGGAACATGTTCCTTTTCATTAGCTGCCTCAGCTCCATCCACATCATGCGGACGTACGTGCTGCTTCCCAGGAGAAAAATTCCATACCCTGTGCCAGAGGGGTACACCTACGGGTAAGGAGGAGTGAGTGACAGGCTGGTATCTAATCGAGGGGTTCGGGGGGTTTTCTAGAGAATAACAGATACCAGGGAAGTGAGTAACAGAATGGGATCCAATCGAGGGGGTCCGGGGTGTGGTTTATATATAGAATAACAGATACCCGGGAGTGAGTTACAGACTGGAATCTAATCGAGGGGGTCGGGGGGTTATATAGTAGAATAACAGATACCCAGGAGTGAGTTACAGACTGGAATCTAATCGAGGGGTTCGGGGGTGGTTTATATATAGAATAACAGATACCCGGGAGTGAGTTACAGACTGGAATCTAATCGAGGGGTTCGGGGTGGTTTATATAAAGAATAACAGATACCCAGGAGTGAGTTACAGGCTGGAATCTAATCGAGGGTGTTCGGGGTGGTTTATATATAGAGTAACAGATACCCGGGAGGTGAGTTACAGACTGGAATCTAATCAAGGGGTTCGGGGTGGTTTATATAGAGAATAAACAGATACCCGGGAGTGAGTTACAGACTGGAATCTAATGGAGGGGTTCGGGTGGTTTATATATAGAATAACAGATACCCGGGGAGTGAGTTACAGAGAGGAATCTAATCGAGGGGTTCGGGTGGTTTATATATAGAATAACAGATACCTGGGAATGAGGTTACAGACTGGAATCTAATCGAGGGGTTCAGGTGTTTATATATAAAATAACAGATACCTGGGAGTGAGTTACAGACTGGAATCTAATCGAGGGGTTCAGGTGTTTATATATAAAATAACAGATACCTGGGAGTGAGTTACAGACTGGAATCTAATCGAGGGGTTCGGGGTTGGTTTATATACAGAATAATAGATACCCGGGATGTGAGTTACAGACTGGAATCTAATCGAGGGGTTCAGGGTGGTTTATATCTAGAATAACAGATTCCCGGGAGTGAGTTACATTCTGGAATCTAATCGAGGGGTTCGGGGGGGTTTATATATAGAATAACAGATACCCGGGAGTGAGTTATAGACTGGAATCTAATCGAGGGGTTCGGGGGGGTTTTATATATAGAATAACAGATACCCGGGAGTGAGTTACAGACTGGAATCTAATCAAGGAGTTCGGGGGGGTTTATATATAGAATAACAGATACCCGGGGAGTGAGTTACAGACTGGAATCTAATCAAGGGGTTCGGGGGGTGGTTTATATTTAGAATAACAGATACCCGGGAGTGAGTTACAGACTGGAATCTAATCGAGGGGTTCGGGGTGTGGTTTATAGATAGAATAATAGACACCCGGGAGTGAGTTACAGACTGGAATCTAATCGAGGGGTTTCGGGTGGTTTATATATAGAATAAACAGATACCCGGGAGTGAGTTACAGACTGGAATCTAATCGAGGGGTTCGGGGTGGTTATTATATATAGAATAACAGATACCTGGGAGTGAGTTACAGACTGGAATCTAATCGAGGGATTCGGGTGGTTTATATATAGAATAACAGATACCCGGGAGTGAGTGACAGATTGGAATCTAATCGAGGGGTTTTTGGGGTTTATATATAGAATAACAGATACCCGGGAGTGAGTTACAGAGTGGAATCTAATCGAGGGATTCGGGTGGTTTATATATAGAATAACAGATACCCGGGAGTGAGTTACAGACTGGAATCTAATCGAGGGGTTCGGGGGGGTTTATATATAGAATAACAGATACCTGGGAGTGAATGACAGGCTGGAATCTAATCGAGGGGTTTGGGGGGGTTTATATGTAGAATAACAGATACCTGGGAGTGAGTTACAGACTGGAATCTAATCGAGGGGTTCGGGGGGGGTTTATGTGTAGAATAACAGACACTCTGAAGTGAGATATAGGTGGTTTCCACACACCATGAGGGATCTCGCCTACAGATTGCTGTAGATTTTAAATCACTGGAAGCGTATCTGTTGCCATGCGTCCACCTCGTATTAATAATAGTGAATGCCTGACAATTTGCCATGAAAACTGCTTCTGCCCTGTTGGTAACAATTGGACGTGGCGATTCACGAGGGAAATGTTGGCCTCTGTTGGACAGGTTGACTTGTGGGAAGTCTGATATCTTGGCGCCCACCCCTGAGGACGAGACTCTGAGCCAGCGGGAAGCCTTTGCGAGCAGGAGAAGTAGGAACGGAAAATGAGAAGGATGAGGGAGAGAGTGACAAGACGGAAGGAGACGCAGCCGAGGGCCAGGAAGCGATTGAAACCAGCGGAGGTGCCGGTCTCCGGTTCAAGAGGCCGGAAGGTGAGAATAGCTTCCCTTCCCTGTCTCCCTGGCACAGCGTTGGGCACAGTGCCTCACAACAGAGCTGCGAGCAAGATTCTAGCCCGTGGAATAAAAGGGAGAGTGAGCACTTGGATAAGAGATTGGCTGACTGACATGAAGCAGGGAGCGGCGATAAATGGTGGTTTTTCAGGTCGGAGGAAGGTCTGTAGCGGATTTCCCCAGGGGTCAGTGTGGGGACCCTTGCTCTTCCTGGTCTGTATCCACGGGCTGGACGGTGGTGCACAGGGCACGATTTCAAAATTTGCAGGTGGTACAAAGATTTGGAACGTTGTCAAGCGTGATGGGGGATAGTCTTAAACTTCGAAAGGACTTAGATATGTTGGTGGGTTGGGCAGACAAAGGGGCAGATAACGTTCAGTGCAGAGAAGTGTGAGGTGATTCATTTTGGCGTGAAATTGTTCGGTGAGACAGTATAAAGTAAAGGGAGAATCTCCAAGGGAGGTGCAGGAGCAGAGGGACTTTAGCGTACACGTACATAGGTCATTGAAGATGGCAGGGCATATTGAGAGAGCAGTTACTAAAGCATATAGTATCTTGGGCTTTATTAATAGGGGCATTGAGTACAAGAGTAAGGAGGTCATGATGAACTTGTATAAGACACTAGTTAGGTGTCGTGTGTTGTACTATGTCCAGTTCTGGGTGCCATACTTGTGGAAGGGTGTGAAGGCATTCGGAGAGAGTACAGAGGAGATTCACAAGAATGATTCCCGGGATGGAGAACGGTAACTATTGAGGATGGATTGGAGAGGTTGGGTCTGTTTTCCTTGGAGGAAAAGGAGGCTGAGAGGAGACTTGATAGAGGTATTCGAGATCCTGAGGGGTATGGACAGGGTAAGTAGCGAGAGACTGTTCCCAGTCGAGGGAACATCAAGAACCAGAGAGCCCAGTTTCAAAATGATCGGCCGAAGGAGTAAACGTGATTTGAGGGGAACAAAACAATTTCACCCAGAGGATGGTTGGAGTCCGGAACGAACTTCCTGAGAGGGGTGGGGGTGGGGGGTGCTGAAGGCAGGTTCGATCGAGGTATTCAGAAGGGAATTGGACTGCTACCTGAAAAGAGAGAATGTGCAAGGTTACCGGGAAAAGGCAGGGGAGTGGGACTAGGTGGGATGCTCTTTCAGAGAGCCAGTGCAGACTCGATGGGCCGAACAGCCTCCTTCTGCACTGTAAAGGTTCTGTTCTCCTCCAACCCCTAATTCCGCACCCCCCCCCACCCCCCCCACCTCTCCTCCGTCACCTTCCTTACCACCAGTAGGGTACAGACATTGAGCCAAAAAGGTGTGGTGCTTGCCGTACAAATAAGTAATGTGGTATATGAATTTCAATGCTGATGTGATGCCACATGTGGAAGCTGTAAGTCCCAACAGCTGGCGTACCATATCAAAAGGCACATTCCTGCGGCTGTTCACCCCTACTCAACTAGCCCATTCCTGCAAAAACTCAGATCGTAGTGTCTAACGCGAAACGTTATTCCGCAATTGGACAGCACTTATTGAACAATCGCGAGCGCCCCTAGGCATTGCACTCGCGACCAATTTGAGATTATCATTTTGAGATAAGTGAGCCACGCAGCTCATGCTTGCTCGAGGCTACATATGTGCATTTGCAGGGCCCTTGGTGGGGGCCGGGGGTTGGGGGGGGGGGGGGTGGGTGGTGTGCGGAGGATTGGTAACCAGAGGGATACAGATAGAATTTAATCAGCAAAGGAACCAGAGTTCGGGTGGCGGGGGGGGGGGGGGGCGCGGGAGTGGGAAATGAGGAGCAATTGTTTTTTTTTCACACAGCCAGTTGTCGTGATCTGGAAGACGCTGCCTGAAAGGGCGGTGGAAGCAGATTCAATAGGGACGCTCAGAAGGAGGAATTAGAGGGGTACGATTTACAGGGCCACAGGGCAAGGTGAGACTGCTTGGCTGGAGCTAGCTCAGGCAAGGAGGGCCGAATGGCCTCTGTCTCTGCTCTGAGGGGAGGCTGGGGGAATGGGTGAGCATTTCCCCTAGCCCGCCATGGGTGAGGTTGTTCAGTGGGTGTGTCCAAGCGCTGGCAGATGAAGGTCAATGCGGAAGAAGCGCAGGGGTGATGCATTTTTGGGAGGAAGAACATGGGGAGACGATATAAAATAAGGGGTACAATTCTGAAAAGGGGGTTCCGGAGCAGAGGGACCTGGGCGTACCTGTGCACAGATCATAGAAGGTGGCAGGACAGGGTGGAGAGAGCAGTTAATAAAGCATACAGTATCCTGGGCTTTATTAATAGGGGCGTAGGGTACAAGAGCAGGGAGGTTCTGCTGATTTTATATAAAGAGACTAGTTAGACCTCAGCTGGAGTATTGTGTACAGTTTCTGGGCGTCACACTATGGGAAGGATGTGAACACATTGGAGAGAATAGTTTAGCCCTCAGCTGGAGTATTGTGTACAGTTCTGGGTGTCACACTATGGGAAGGATGTGAACACATTGGAGAGAATAGTTAGACCTCAGCTGGAGTATTGTGGTACAGTTCTGGGTTGTCACACTATGGGAAGGATGTGAACACATTGGAGAGAATAGTTAGACCTCTCCTGGAGTATTGTGTACTGTTTCTGGGTGTCACACTATGGGAAGGATGTGAACACATTGGAGAGAATAGTTAGACCTTAGCTGGAGTATTGTGTACAGTTCTGGGTGTCACACTGTGGGAAGGATGTGAACACGCTGGAGAGAATAGTTAGCCCCTCAGCTGGAGTATTGTGTACTGTTCTGGGTGTCACACTATGCGAAGGATGTGAACACATTGGAGAGAATAGTTAGGACCTCAGCTGGAGTATTGTGTACAGTTCTGGGTGTCACACTATGGGAAGGATGTGCACATTGGAGGGAATAGTTAGACCACAGCTGGAGTATTGTGTACAGGTTCTGGGCGTCACACTATGGGAAGGATGTGAACATTGGAGAGAATAGTGAGACCTCAGCTGGAGTATTGTGTACCGTTCTGGGCGTCACACTATGGGAAGGATGTGAACACATTGGAGAGAATAGGTTAGACCTCAGCTGGAGTATTGTGTACAGTTCTGGGTGTCACACTGTGGGAAGGATGTGAACACGCTGGAGAGAATAGTTAGACCTCAGCTGGAGTATTGTGTACAGTTCTGGGCGTCACACTATGCGAAGGATGTGAACACATTGGAGAGAATAGTTAGACCTCAGCTGGAGTATTGTGTACAGTTCTGGGTGTCCACACTATGGGAAGGATGTGAACACATTGGAGAGAATAGTTACACCTCAGCTGGAGTATTGTGTACAGTTCTGGGTGTCACACTATGGGAAGGATGTGAACACATTGGAGAGAATAGTTAGACCTCAGCTGGAGTATTGTGTACAGTTCTGGGTGTCACACTATGGGAAGGATGTGCACATTTTGGAGAGAATAGTTAGACCTCAGCTGGAGTATTGTGTACAGTTCTGGGTGTCACACTATGGGAAGGATGTGAAACACATTGGAGAGAATAGTTAGCCCTCAGCTGGAGTATTGTGTACAGTTCTGGTGTCACACTATGGGAAGGATAGTGAACACATTGGAGAGAATAGTTTAGACCTCAGCTGGAGGTATTGTGTACAGTTCTGGGTGTCACACTATGGGAAGGATGTGAACACATTGGAGAGAATAGTTAGCCCTCAGCTGGAGTATTGTGTACAGTTCTGGGTGTCACACTATGGGAAGGATGTGAACACATTGGAGAGAATAGTTAGACCTCAGCTGGAGTATTGTGTACAGTTCTGGGGTGTCACACTGTGGGAAGGATGTGAACACGCTGGAGAGAATAGTTAGCCCTCAGCTGGAGTATTGTGTACAGTTCTGGGTGTCACACTATGGGAAGGATGTGAACACATTGGAGGAGAATAGTTAGACCTCAGCTGGAGTATTGTGTACAGTTCTGGGTGTCACACTATGGGAAGGATGTGAACACATTGGAGAGAATAGTTAGACCTCAGCTGGAGTATTGTGTACAGTTCTGGGTGTCACACTATGGGAAGGATGTGAACATATTGGAGAGAATAGTTAGACCTCAGCTGGAGTATTGTGTACAGTTCTGGGCGTCACACTATGGGAAAGGATGTGTACACATTGGAGAGAATAGTTAGACCTCAGCTGGAGTATTGTGTACAGTTCTGGGTTGTCACACTGTGGGAAGGATGTGAACACGCTGGAGAGAATAGTTAGACCTCAGCTGGAGTATTGTGTACTGTTCTGGGTGTCACACTATGGGAAGGATGTGAACACATTGGAGAGAATAGTTAGACCTCAGCTGGAGTATTGTGCACAGTTCTGGGTGTCACACTATGGGAAGGATGTGCACATTTTGGAGAGAATAGTTAGACCTCAGCTGAGTATTGTGTACAGTTCTGGGTGCCGTTAGGAAGGATGTGAACACATGGGAGAGAGGGCAGATGAGGTTTACAAGAATGGTCCCAGAGATGAGGAACCTCAGCCATGAAGATTGCAGAGGGTCGGGACTGTTGTCCTTGGAGAAGGCGAAGGCTGAGAGGAGATTTGATGGAGGTGTTTCGAAATCACGAGGGAGTGCTGGACAGAGTAGAACGGGGAGGAACTGTTCCCACTTTTAAAAAGGATCGAGAACCACGGGGCACAGACTCACACGTGGTTTTGCAAAGGGCAGCAAACACAACGTGAGAAGAAACTTTTTCACCCAGCGAGTGGTCCAGGGCCTGGAAGCAGGGT
>JANJGN010005161.1:0-25898 GCA_026770705.1 Isurus oxyrinchus
CCCAAACCCCCCAACACCTCACCCCCAACCCATCACCCCCTCACCCCCAAACCCTCACCCCCAACCCGTCACCCCCTCACCCCCAAACCCTCACCCCCAACCCGTCACCCCCTCACCCCCAAACCCTCACCCCCAACCCGTCACCCCCAATCCCCCAACACCTCACCCCCAAACACCCCAACACCTCACCCCCAAACCCGTCACCCCCAACCCGTCACCCCCAATCACCCCAAACCCTCACCCCCAAACACCCCAACACCTCACCCCCAAACCCTCACCCCCAACCCGTCACCCCCAAACCCTCACCCCCAACCCGTCACCCCCAAACCTTCACCCCCAAACCCTCACCCCCAAATACCCCAACACCTCACCCCCAAACCCTCACCCCCAAACCCTCACCCCCAACCCGTCACCCCCAATCACCCCAAACCCTCACCCCCAAACACCCCAACACCTCACCCCCAAACCCTCACCCCCAAACCCGTCACCCCCAATCCCCCCAACACCTCACCCCCAAACCCTCACCCCCAATCACCCCAAACCCTCACCCCCAAACCCCCCAACACCTCACCCCCAAACCCTCACCCCCAATCACCCCAAACCCTCACCCCCAACCCCCCCAACACCTCACCCCCAAACCCTCACCCCAACCCGTCACCCCCAATCCCCCCAACACCTCACCCCCAAACCCTCACCCCCAATCACCCCAAACCCTCACCCCCAAACCCCCAACACCTCACCCCCAAACCCTCACCCCCAAACCGTCACCCCCTCACCCCCAAACCCTCACCCCAACTCGTCACCCCCAATCCCCCCAACACCTCACCCCCAAACCCTCACCCCCAATCCCCCCAACCCCTCACCCCCAAACCCTCACCCCCAACCCGTCACCCCAATCCCCCCAAACCCTCACCCCCAACCCGTCACCCCCAATCCCCCCAACACCTCACCCCCAAACCCTCACCCCCAACCCGTCACACCCAATCCCCCCAACACCTCACCCCCAAACCCTCACCCCCAATCACCCCAACCCGTCACCCCCAACCCGTCACCCCCAATCCCCCCAAACCCTCACCCCCAACCCGTCACCCCCAATCCCCCCAACACCTCACCCCCAAACCCTCACCCCCAATCACCCCAAACCCTCACCCCCAACCCGTCACCCCCAATCCCCCCAACACCTCACCCCCAAACCCTCACCCCCAATCCCCCCAACCCCTCACCCCCAAACCCTCACCCCCAACCCGTCACCCCCAATCCCCCCAAACCCTCACCCCCAAACCCTCACCCCCAACCCGTCACCCCCAACACCTCACCCCCAAACCCTCACCCCCAATCCCCCAACACCTCACCCCCAAACCCTCACCCCCAATCCCCCCAAACCCTCACCCCCAAACCCTCACCCCCAAACCCTCACCCCCAAACCCTCACCCCCAAACCCTCACCCCCAAACCCTCACCCCCAACCCGTCACCCCCAATCCCCCCAACCCGTCACCCCCAATCCCCCCAACCCGTCACCCCCAATCCCCCCAACACCTCACCCCAATCCCCCCAACCCCAATCCCCAATCCCCTCAACACCTCACCCCCAATCCCCCCAACACCTCACCCCCAATCCCCCCAACACCTCACCCCCAATCCCCCCAACACCTCACCCCCAATCCCCCCAACAGCTCACCCCCAATCCCCCCAACACCTCACCCCCAATCCCCCCAACACCTCACCCCCAATCCCCCAACACCTCACCCCCAATCCCAACACCTCACCCCAATGCGCCAAACACCTCAACCCCAAACCCAATCCCCCCAACACCTCACCCCCAATCACCCCAACACCTCACCCCAATACCCCCAACACCTCACCCCAATACCCCCAACACCTCACCCCAATCCCCCCAACACCTCACCCCTAATCCCCCTAACACCTCACCCCCAGTCCCTCCAACACCTCACCCCAATCCCCGCCAACATCTCTCCCCCAATCCCCCCAACACCTCACCCCAATCCCATCAACCCCTTACCCCAATGCCCCCAACACCTCACCCCCAACCCCTCACCCCCAATCCCCCCAACACCTAACTCCCAACCCCAATCCCCCCAACACCTAACCCCCAATCCCCACAACACCTCACCCCCAACACCTCACCCGCAGCCCCTGACCCCAATCCCCCCAACACCTCACTCCCCAACCCCAATCCCCCCAACACCTAACCCCCAATCCCCACAACACCTCACCCCCAACACCTCACCCGCAGCCCCTGACCCCAATCCCCCCAACACCTCACCCCCAATCGCCCCAACACCTCACCCCAATCCCCCCAACCCGTCACCCCCTATCCCCCCAACCCCAATCCCCCCAACCCCTCACCCCTATCCCCCCAACCCCAATCCCCCCAACATCTCACCACAATCCTCGCAACACCTCACCCCCAATCCCCCAAACACCTCACCCCCAATTCCCCCAACACCTCACCCCAATCTCCCCAACATCTCACCCCAATCCTCCCAACACCTCACCCAAATCCCCCCAACCCCTCACCCCAAATACCCCCAACCCCAATCCCCAATCCCCACAACACCTCATGACCAATCCCCCCAACACCTCACCCCCAATCCCCCCAACACCTCACCCCCAATCCCCCCAACACCTCACCCCCAATCCCCCCAACACCTCACCCCCAATCCCCCCAACACCTCACCCCCAATCCCCCCAACAACTCACCCCCAATCCCCCCAACACCTCACCCCCAACCTCTCACCCCCAATCCCCCCAACACCTCACCCAAATCCTCCCAACACCTCACCCCAACCCCTCACCCCCAATCCCCCCAACACCTCACCCCCAACGCCTCAGTCCCAATCCCCGCAACACCTCAACACCAACCCCTCACCCCAATCCCCCCAACCCCTCACCACCAACCCCTCACCCCCAATCCCCCCAACCCCTTACCCCCAATCCCCCCAACCCCTCACCCCCAACCCTCGCTAAACAACCCCCAACCCCTCACCCCCAACCCTCCCAAAACCTCACCCCCAACCCTCCCACCCAACACCTCACCCCCAACCCCTCAACCCAAACCCCCCAACACATTACCCCCAATCCCAACACCTCACCCCAACACCTCACCCCAATCCTCCCAAAACCTCACCACCAACACCTCACCCACAATCCCCCAACACCTCACCCCCAACCCCTCACACCCAATCCCCCCAACACCTCACACCCAACCCCTCACTCCCAATCCCCCCAACACCTCACCCCCAATCCCCCCAACACCTCACCCCCAAACCTCCCAACCCATCAACCCCAACCCCTCACCCCAATCCCCCCAACCCCTCACCCCCTCACCCCCAACATCTCACCCCAATCCCCCCAACATCTCACCCCAATCCCCCCAACACCTCACCCCCAACCCCTCACCCCAACACCTCACCCCCAACCCTCCCAACCCCTCACCCCCAACCCCTCATCCCAATCCTCCCAACCCCTCACCCTCAACCCCTCACCCCCAACACCTCACCCCAATCCCCCCAACACCTCACCCCAATCCCCCCAATGCCTCACCCACAATCCCCCCAACACCTCACCCCAATCCCCCCAACACCTCACCCCCAACACCTCACCCCAATCCCCCAACACCTTACCCCCTCACCCCAATCCCCCCAACACCTCACCCCCAATCCCCCCAACACCTCACCCCAATCCCCAAAAATCCCTCACCCCCAATCCCAACACCTCACCCCCAACCCCTCACCCCAATCCTCCCCAACCCCTCACCCCCAATCCCCCCAACACCTCACCACCAATCCCCCCAACACCTCACCCCAATCCCCCCAACGCCTCACCCACAATCCCCCCAACACCTCACCCCAATCCCCCCAACACCTCACCCCCAACCCCTCACCCCAATCCCCCCAACACCTCACCCCCTCACCCCAATCCCCCCAAAACCTCACCCCCAATCCCCCCAACACCTCACCCCCAATCCTCCCAACACCTCACTCCAATCCCCCCAATCCCTCACCCCCAACTCCTCACCCCAATCCCCCCAACACCTCAACCCCAATCCCAACACCTCACCCCCAACCCCTCACCCCAATCCTCCCCAACCCCTCACCCCCAATCCCCCCAACACCTCACCCCCAATCCCCCCAACACCTCACCCCCAATCCCAACACCTCACCCCAATACCCCAAACACCTCACCCCCCAAACCCAATCCCCCAACCCCTCACCCCAATCCCTCACCCCCAATCCCCCAACACCTCACCCCCAATCCCCCCAAAACCTCACCCCCAACCCTCCCAACCCATCAACCCCAACCCCTCACCCCAATCCCCCCAACCCCTCACGCCTCACCCCCAACATCTCACCCCAATCCCCCCAACATCTCACCCCAATCCCCCCAACACCTCACCCCCAACCCCTCACCCCAACACCTCACCCCCAACCCTCCCAACCCCTCACCCCCAACCCCTCATCCCAATCCTCCCAACCCCTCACCCTCAACCCCTCACCCCCAACACCTCACCCCAATCCCCCCAACACCTCACCCCAATCCCCCCAACGCCTCACCCACAATCCCCCCAACACCTCACCCCAATCCCCCAACACCTCACCCCCAACCCCTCACCCCAATCCCCCCAACACCTCACCCCCTCACCCCAATCCCCCCAACACCTCACCCCCAATCCCCCCAACACCTCACCCCCAATCCCCCCAACACCTCACCCCCAATCCCCCCAACACCTCACTCCAATCCCCCCAATCCCTCACCCCCAACCCCTCACCCCAATCCCCCCAACACCTCAACCCCAATCCCAACATCTCACCCCCAACCCCTCACCCCAATCCTCCCCAACCCCTCACCCCCAATCCCCCCAACACCTCACCACCAATCCCCCCAACACCGCACCCCAATCCCCCCAACACCGCACCCCCAATCCCCCCAACACCTCACCCCAATCCCCCCAACACCTCACCCCCAATCCCCCCAACACCTCACCCCCAATCCCAACACCTCACCCCAATACCCCAAACACCTCACCCCCAAACTCAATCCCCAACCCCTCACCCCAATCCCTCACCCCCAATCCCCCCAACACCTCACCCCAATCCCCCCAACCCCTCACCCACAATCCCCCCAACCCTTTCACACCCAATCCCCCCAACCCCTCACCCCCAATCCCCCCAACCCCTCACCCCCAGTCCCTCCAACACCTCACCCCAATCCCCCCAACATCTCTCCCCCAATTCCCCCAACACCTCACCCCAATCCCATCAACCCCTCACCCCAATGCCCCCAACACCTCACCCCCAACCCCTCACCCCCAATCCCCCAACACCTCACCCCCAACCCCTATCCCCCCAACACCTCACCCCTAATCCCCACAACACCTCACCCCCAACACCTCACCTGCAGCCCCCCACCCCAATCCCCCCAATACCTCACCCCAATCGCCCCAACACCTCACCCCAATCCCCCCAACCCCTCACCCCCTATCCCCCCAACCCCAATACCCCCAACATCTCACCCCCAATCCCCCCAACACCTCACCCAATCTCCCCAACATCTCACCCCAAACCTCCCAACACCTCACCCCAATCCCCCAACTCCAATCCCCCCAACATCTCACCCCAATCCCCCCAACACCTCACCCCAATCCCCCCAACACCTCACCCCCAATCCCCCCAACACCTCACCCCCAATCCCCCCAACACCTCACCCCCAATCCCCCCAACACCTCACCCCCAATCCCCCCAACACCTCACCCCCAATCCCCCCAACACCTCACCCCCAATCCCCCCAACACCTCACCCCAATCCCCCCAACACCTCACCCCCAATCCCAACCTCTCACCCCCAATCCCCCCAACACCTCACCCCAATCCCCCCAACACCTCACCCCAACCCCTCACCCCCAATCCCCCCAACACCTCACCCCCAACTCCTCAGTCCCAATCCACCCAACACCTCACCCCCAACCCCTCACCCCCAATCCCCCCTAACACCTCACCCCCAATCCCCCCAACCCCTCACCCCCAATCCCCCCAACCCCTCACCCCCAATCCCCCCAACCCCTCACCCCAATCCCCCTAACACCTCACCCCCAATCCCCCCAACCCCTCACCCCAATCCCCCTAACACCTCACCCCCAATCCCCCCAACCCCTCACCCCCAATCCCTCACCCCCAATCCCCCCAACACCTCACCCCCAACCCTCGCTAAACAACGCCCAACCCCTCACCCCCAACCCTCCCAAACCCTCCCCCCAACCCCTCACTCCCAACCCTCCCAACCCCCTCACCCCCAACCCCTCACCCCCAACCCATCACCCCCAACCCATCACCCCCAACCCCTCACCCCCAACACCTTACCCCCAATCCCAACACCTCACCCCAACCCCTCACCGCAATCCTCCCAAAACCTCACCACCAACCCCTCACCCCCCAATCCCCCAACACCTGACCCCCCAATCCCCCAACACCTCACCCCCAACCCCTCACCCCCAATCCCCCAACACCTCACACACAACCCCTCACTCCCAATCTGCCCAACACCTCACCCCCAATCCCCCCAACACCTCACCCCCAAACCTCCCAACCCCTCACCCACAATCCCCCCAACCCCTCACCCCCAACCCCTCACCCCCAAAATCTCACCCCAATCCCCCCAACACCTCACCCCAACACCTCACCCTCAATCCCCCCAACCCCTCACCCCCAACCCTCCCAAACCCTCACCCCCAACCCCTCACCCCAATCCCCCCAACCCCTCACCCTCAACCCCTCACCCCCAACATCTCACCCCAATCCCCCCAACACCTCACCCCAATCCCCCCAACACCTCACCCCCAATCCCTCCAACACCTCACCCCCAACCCCTCACCACAATCCCCCCAACACCTCACCCCCAAACCCTTACCCCAATCCCCATCAACACCTCACCCCCTCACCCCAATCCCCCCAACACCTCACCCCCAATCCCCCCAACACCTCACCCCCAATCCCCCCAACACCTCACCCCCAACCCCTCACCCCAATCCCCCCAACACCTCACCCCCAACGCCTCACCACAATCCCCCCAACACCTCACCCCCAACCCCTCACCACAATCCCCCCAACACCTCACCCCAACCCCTTACCCCAATCCCCACAACACCTCACCCCCTCACCCCAATCCCCCCAACACCTCACCCCCTCACCCCAATCCCCCCGACACCTCACCCCCAATCCCCCCAACACCTCACCCCCAATCCCCCCAACACCTCACCCCCAATCCCCCCAACACCTCACCCCCAATCTCCCCAACACCTCACCCCAATCCCCCCAACCCCTCACCCCCAATCTCACCAACACCTCACCCCAATCCCCCCAACCCCTCACCCCCTACCCCTCACCCCAATCCCCCCAACACCTCACCCCAATCCCCCCAACACCTCACCCCCAATCCCCCCAACACCTCACCCCCAACCCCTCACCCCAATCCTCCCCAACACCTCACCCCCAATCCCCCCAACACCGCACCCCCAATCCCCCCAACACCTCACCCCCAATCCCCCCAACACCTCACCCCCAATCCCCCCAACACCTCACACCCCAATCCCCCCAACACTTCACCCCCAATCCCCCCAACACCTCACCTCCAATCCCCCCAACACCTCACCCCCGATCCCCCCAACATCTCTCCCCCAATCCCCCCAACATCTCTCCCCCAATCCCCCCAACATCTCTCCCGCAATCCCCCCAACACCTCACCCCAATCCCATCAAACCCTCACCCCAATTCCCCAACACCTCACCCCCAACCCCTCACCCCCAATCCCCCCAACACCTCACCCCCAACCCCAATCCCCCCAACGCCTCAACCCCCAATCCCCCCAACCCCTCACCCCCAACCCCTCACTCCCAATCCCCGCAACACCTCACCCCAACACCACACCCCCAATCCCCCCAACACCTCACCCCCAACCCCTCACCCCAATCCCTCCAACACCTCACCCCCAATCCCTCACACCCAATCCCCCCAACCCCTCACACCCAATCCCCCCCAACCAAACACCCCCAATCCCCCCAACCCCTCACCCCAATCCCCCCAACCCCTCACCCCCCAATCCCCCCAACACCTCACACCCAACCCTCCCTAAACAACACCCAACCTCTCACCCCCAACTCTCCCAATCCCTCACCCCAACCCCTCACCCCCAACCCTCCCAACACCTCACCCCCAATCCCCGCAACACCTCACCCCAATCCCCCCAACACCTCACCCCCAGTCCCTCCAACACCTCACCCCAATCCCCCCAACACCTCACCCCAATCCCCACAACCCCTCACCCCCAAACCCGCAACACCTCACCCCAATCCCCCCAACCCCTCACCCCAATCCCCCCAACAACTCACCCCCAGTCCCTCCAACACCTCACCCCAATCCCCCAACATCTCTCCCCCAATCCCCCCAACACCTCACCCCAATACCCCAAACACCTCACCCCCAAACCCAATCCCCCCAACCCCTCACCCCCAATCCCAACACCTCACCCCAATCCCCCCAACCCCTCACCCCAATCCCCCCAACACCTCACCCCCAGTCCCCTCCAACACCCTCACCCCAATCCCCGCAACATCTCTCCCCCAATCCCAACACCTCACCCCAATCCCATCAACCCTTCTCCCCAATGCCCCAACACCTCATCCCCAACCCCTCACAACCAATCCCCCCAACACCTCACCCCCCAACCCCAATCCCCCCAACACCTCACCCCCAATCCCCACAACACCTCACCCGAAACACCTCACCCGCAGCCCCTCACCCCAATCCCCCCAACACCTCACCCCCAATCCCCCCAACACCTCACCCCAATCCCCCCCAACCCCCTCACCCCCTATCCCCCCAACCCTAATCCTCCCAACACCTCACCCCCAGTCCCCCCAACACCTCACCCCAATCTCCCCAACATCTCACCCCAATCCTCCCAACACCTCACCCCAATCCCCCCAACCCCTCACCCCAAATTCCCCCAACCCCAATCCCCAATCCCCTGAACACCTCACCCCCAATCCCCCCAACATCTCACCCCAATCCCCCCAACACCTCACCCCCAATCCCCCCAACACCTCACCCCCAATCCCGCCAACACCTCACCCCCAACCTGTCACCCCCCAATCCCCCCAACACCTCACCCCAATCCCCCCAACACCTCACCCCAACCCCTGACCACGAATCCCCCCAAACTCTCACCCCAATCCCCCCAACACCTCACCCCAATCCCCCCAACACCTCACCCCCCAACCCCTCACCGCAATCCCAACACCTCACTCCCAACCCCTCACCCCAATCACCCAACCCCACACCCCAATCCCCCCCAAACCCCTCACCCCAAACGCCCCAATCCCCCCAACCCCTCACCCCCAACCCCTCACCCCCCAATCCCCCCAACATCTCACCCCAACACCACACCCCCAATCCCCCCAACACCTCACCCCCAATCCCAACACCTCACCCCCAATACCCCAAACACCTCACCCCCAAACACAATCCCCGCAACCCCCTCACCCCGAATCCCCGCAACACCTCACCCCAATCCCCCCAACACCTCACCCCAATCCCCCCAATACCTCACCCCCAATCCCCCCAACACCTCACCCCCAGTCCCTCCAACACCTCACCCCAATCCCCCCAACATCTCTCCCCCAATCCCCCCAACACCTCACCCCAATCCCATCAACCCCTCACCCCAATTACCCAACACCTCACCCCCAAGCCCTCACCCCCAATCCCCCCACCCCCTCACCGCCAATCCCACCAACACCTCACCCCCAACCCTCCCAACACCTCACTCCCAACCCCTGACTTCCAACCTCCCTAAAACCCTCTGAACACCTCACCCCAACCCCTCACCCCCAACCCTCCCAACATCTCACCCCCAACCCTCCTCCCAACACTTCACACCCAACCCTCCTCCCAACACTTCACACCCAACCCTCCCCAAACCCCCCAACACCTCACCCCCAACCCTCCCGCAACACCTCACCCCCAACACCTCACCCCAAACACCTCATCCCCAACCCCCCTTCCAACACCTCACCCCTAACCCTCCCCAACACCTCACCCCAACCCTCCCTAAACAATCCCCAACACCTCACCCACAATCCCCCAACACCTCACCCCCAACCTCCCCAAAACCCCCCGAACACCTCACCGCAACCCCGCAACACCCCAACACCTCATTCCCAAACCCCCCAACACCACACCCCCCAACCCCAACACCTCACCCCCAAACCCTCACCCCCAATCCCCCCTACACCTCACCCCAACACCACACCCCCAATCCCCCCAACACCTCACCCCCCAACCCCTCACCCCAATCCCCCCAACACCTCACCCCCAACCCCTCACACCCAATCCCCCCAACCCCTCACACCCAATCCCCCCAACCCCACACCCCCAATCCCCCCAACCACTCACCCCAATACCCCCAACCCCTCACACCCAATCCCCCCAACACCTCACCCCCAACCCTCCCTAAACAACCACCAAACCATCACCCCCAACACTCCCAATCCCTCAACCCCACCCCTCACCCCCAACCCTCTCAACAGCTCACCCCCTACCCCTCACCCCATTCCCCCCAAACCCTCACCCCCAAACCCTCACCCCCAAACCCTTACCCCCAAACACTCACCCCCAATCCCAACACCTCACCCCCAACCCCTCACCCCCAATCCCCTCAACACCTCAGCCCCAATCCCCCCAACACCTCACCCCCAATCCCCCCAACACCTCACCCCCAATCCCCCCAACACCTCACCCCCAATCCCCCAACACCTCACCCCCAATCCCCCAAACACCTCACCCCCAATCCCCCAACACCTCACCCCCAATCCCCCCAACACCTCACCCCCAATCCCGCCAACACCTCACCCCCAATCCCCCCAACACCTCACCCCCAATCCCCCCAACACCTCACCCCCAACCTCTCACCCCCAATCCCCCCAACACCTCACCCCCAATCCCAACACCTCACCCCAATACCCCAAACACCTCACCCCCCAAACCCAATCCCCCAACCCCTCGCCCCAATCCCTCACCCCCAATCCCCCCAACACCTCACCCCAATCCCCCCAACCCCTCACCCCCAATCCCCCCAACCCCTCACCACCAATCCCCCCAACCCCTCACCCCCCAGTCCCTCCAACACCTCACCCCAATCCCCCCAACATCTCTCCCCCAATCCCCCCAACACCTCACCCCAATCCCATCATCCCCTCACCCCAATGCCCCCAACACCTCACCCCCAACCCCTCACCCCCAATCCCCCCAACACCTCACCCCCAACCCCTATCCCCCCAACACCTCACCCCCAATCCCCACAACACCTCACCCCCAACACCTCACCCGCAGCCCCCCACCCCAATCCCCCCAACACCTCACCCCCAATCGCCCCAACACCTCACCCCAATCCCCCCAACCCCTCACCCCCTATCCCCCCAACCCCAATACCCCCAACATCTCACCCCCAATCCCCCCAACACCTCACCCAATCTCCCCAACATCTCACCCCAAACCTCCCAACACCTCACCCCAATCCCCCCAACTCCAATCCCCCCAACATCTCACCCCAATCCCCCCAACACCTCACCCCAATCCCAACACCTCACCCCCAATCCCCCCAACACCTCACCCCCAATCCCCCCAACACCTCACCCCCAATCCCCCCAACACCTCACCCCCAATCCCCCCAACACCTCACCCCCAATCCCCCCAACACCTCACCCCCAATCCCCCCAACACCTCACCCCCAATCCCCCCAACACCTCACCCCCAATCCCCCCAACACCTCACCCCCAATCCCCCCAACACCTCACCCCCCAATCCCCCCAACACCTCACCCCCAATCCCCCCAACACCTCACCCACAACCTCTCATCCCCAATCCCAACCCCTCACCCCCAATCCCCCCAACACCTCACCCCCAACTCCTCAGTCCCAATCCACCCAACACCTCACCCCCAACCCCTCACCCCAATCCCCCTAACACCTCACCCCCAATCCCCCCAACCCCTCACCCCCAATCCCCCCAACCCCTCACCCCCAATCCCCCCAACCCCTCACCCCCAATCCCCCCAACCCCTCACCCCCAATCCCCCCAACACCTCACCCCCAACCCTCGCTAAACAATGCCCAACCCCTCACCCCAAACCCTCCCCCCAACCCCTCACTCCCAACCCTCCCAACCCCTCACTCCCAACCCCTCACTCAACCCCTCACTCCCAACCCCTCACCCCCAACCCCCTCACCCCCAACCCCTCACCCCCAACCCCTCACCCCCAACCCCTCACCCCCAACACCTTACCCCCAATCCCAACACCTCACCCCAACCCCTCACCGCAATCCTCCCAAAACCTCACCACCAACCCCTCACCCCCCATCCCCCAACACCTCACCCCCAACCCCTCACCCCCAATCCCCCAACACCTCACACACAACCCCTCACTCCCAATCCGCCCCACACCTCACCCCCAATCCCCCCAACACCTCACCCCCAAACCTCCCAACCCCTCACCCACAATCCCCCCAACCCCTCACCCCCAACCCCTCACCCCCAACATCTCACCCCAATCCCCCCAACACCTCATCCCAACACCTCACCCTCAATCCCCCCAACCCCTCACCCCAACACCTCACCCCCAACCCTCCCAACCCCTCACCCCCAACCCCTCACCCCAATCCCCCAACCCCTCACCCTCAACCCCTCACCCCCAACACCTCACTCCAATCCCATCAACTCTTCTCCCCAATGCCCCAACACCTCATCCCCAACCCCTCACAACCAATCCCCCCAACACCTCACCCCCCAACCCCAATCCCCCCAACATCTCACCCCCAATCCCCACAAACACCTCACCCCCAACACCTCACCTGCAGCCCCTCACCCCAATCCCCCCAACACCTCACCCCCAATCCCCCCAACACCTCACCCCAATCCCCCCAACCCCTCACCCCCTATCCCCCCAACCCCAATCCTCCCAACACCTCACCCCCAGTCCCCCCAACACCTCACCCCAATCTCCCCAACATCTCACCCCAATCCTCCCAACACCTCACCCCAATCCCCCCAACCCCTCACCCCAAATTCCCCCAACCCCAATCCCCAATCCCCTGAACACCTCACCCCCAATCCCCCCAACATCTCACCCCAATCCCCCCAACACCTCACCCCCAATCCCCCCAACACCTCACCCCAATCCCCCAAAACCTCACCCCAACCCCTGACCACGAATCCCCCCAAACTCTCACCCCAATCCCCCCAACACCTCACCCCAATCCCCTCAACACCTCACCCCAATCCCCCCAACACCTCACCCCAACCCCTCACCGCAATCCCAACACCTCACTCCCAACCCCTCACCCCAATCACCCAACCCCACACCCCAATCCCCCCAAACCCCTCACCCCAATCGCCCCAATCCCCCCAACCCCTCACCCCCAACCCCTCACCCCCAATCCCCCCAACACCTCACCCCAACACCTCACCCCCAATCCCCCCAACACCTCACCCCCAATCCCAACACCTCACCCCAATACCCCAAACACCTCACCCCCAAACACAATCCCCGCAACCCCTCACCCCGAATCCCCGCAACACCTCACCCCAATCCCCCCAACACCTCACCCCAATCCCCCCAACACCTCACCCCCAATCCCCCCAACACCTCACCCCCAGTCCCTCCAACACCTCACCCCAATCCCCCCAACATCTCTCCCCCAATCCCCCCAACACCTCACCCCAATCCCATCAACCCCTCACCCCAATTACCCAACACCTCAACCCCAAGCCCTCACCCCCAATCCCCCCAACCCTCACCGCCAATCCCACCAACACCTCACCCCCAACCCTCCCAACACCTCACTCCCAACCCCTGACTTCCAACCTCCCTAAAACCCTCTGAACACCTCACCCCAACCCCTCACCCCCAACCCTCCCAACATCTCACCCCCAACCCTCCTCCCAACACTTCACACCCAACCCTCCTCCCAACACTTCACACCCAACCCTCCCCAAACCCCCCAACACCTCACCCCCAACCCTCCCGCAACACCTCACCCCCAACACCTCACCCCAAACACCTCATCCCCAACCCCCCTTCCAACACCTCACCCCTAACCCTCCCCAACACCTCACCCCAACCCTCCCTAAACAATCCCCAACACCTCACCCACAATCCCCCAACACCTCACCCCCAACCTCCCCAAAACCCCCCGAACACCTCACCCCAACCCCGCAACACCCCAACACCTCATTCCCAAACCCCCCAACACCACACCCCCAACCCCAACACCTCACCCCCAAACCCTCACCCCCAATCCCCCCAACACTTCACCCCCAACACCTCACCCCCAATCCCCCCTACACCTCACCCCAACACCACACCCCCAATCCCCCCAACACCTCACCCCCAACCCCTCACCCCAATCCCCCCAACACCTCACCCCCAACCCCTCACACCCAATCCCCCCAACCCCTCACACCCAATCCCCCCAACCCCACACCCCCAACCCTCCCTAAACAACCACCAAACCATCACCCCCAACACTCCCAATCCCTCAACCCCACCCCTCACCCCAACCCTCCCAACAGCTCACCCCCTACCCCTCACCCCAATCCCCCCAAACCCTCACCCCCAAACCCTCACCCCCAAACCGTCACCCCCAAACCCTTACCCCCAAACACTCACCCCCAATCCCAACACCTCACCCCCAACCCCTCACCCCCAATCCCCCCAACACCTCACCCCCAATCCCCCCAAAACCTCACCCCCAATCCCCCCAACACCTCACCCCCAATCCCCCCAACACCTCACCCCCAATCCCCCCAACACCTCACCCCCAATCCCCCCAACACCTCACCCCCAATCCCCCCAACACCTCACCCCCAACCTCTCACCCCCAATCCCCCCAACACCTCACCCCCAATCCCCCAAACACCTCACCCCCAAACCCAATCCCTCAACGCCTCACCCCAATCCCTCACCCCCAATCCCCCCAACACCTCACCCCAATCCCCCCAACCCCTCACCCCCAATCCCCCCAACCCCTCACCACCAATCCCCCCAACCCCTCACCCCCAGTCCCTCCAACACCTCACCCCAATCCCCCCGACATCTCTCCCCCAATCCCCCCAACACCTCACCCCAATCCCATCATCCCCTCACCCCAATGCCCCCAACACCTCACCCCCAACCCCTCACCCCCAATCCCCCCAACACCTCACCCCCAACCCCTATCCCCCCAAAACCTCACCCCCAATCCCCACAACACCTCACCCCCAACACCTCACCCGCAGCCCCCCACCCCAATCCCCCCAACACCTCACCCCCAATCGCCCCAACACCTCACCCCAATCCCCCAACCCCAATACCCCCAACATCTCACCCCCAATCCCCCCAACACCTCACCCAATCCCCCCAACATCTCACCCCAATCCCCCCAACACCTCACCCCAATCCCCCCAACACCTCACCCCCAATCCCCCCAACACCTCACCCCCAATCCCCCCAACACCTCACCCCCAATCCCCCCAACACCTCACCCCCAATCCCCCCAACACCTCACCCCCAATCCCCCCAACACCTCACCCCCAATCCCCCCAACACCTCACCCCCAATCCCCCCAACACCTCACACCCAATCCCCCCAACACCTCACCCCCAATCCCCCCAACACCTCACCCCCAATCCCCCCAACACCTCACCCACAACCTCTCATCCCCAATCCCAACACCTCACCCCAATCCCCCCAACACCTCACCCCAACCCCTCACCCCCAATCCCCCCAACACCTCACCCCCAACTCCTCAGTCCCAATCCACCCAACACCTCACCCCCAACCCCTCACCCCAATCCCCCTAACACCTCACCCCCAATCCCCCCAACCCCTCACCCCCAATCCCCCCAACCCCTCACCCCCAATCCCCCCAACCCCTCACCCCCAATCCCCCCAACCCCTCACCCCCAATCCCCCCAACACCTCACCCCCAACCCTCGCTAAACAATGCCCAACCCCTCACCCCCAACCCTCCCAAACCCTCCCCCCAACCCCTCACTCCCAACCCTCCCAACCCCTCACTCCCAACCCCTCACTCCCAACCCCTCACCACCAACCCCTCACCCCCAACCCCTCACCCCCAACCCCTCACCCCCAATCCCAACACCTCACCCCAACCCCTCACCGCAATCCTCCCAAAACCTCACCCCCAACCCCTCACCCCCAATCCCCCAACACCTCACACACAACCCCTCACTCCCAATCCGCCCAACACCTCACCCCCAATCCCCCCAACACCTCACCCCCAAACCTCCCAACCCCTCACCCACAATCCCCCCAACCCCTCACCCCCAACCCCTCACCCCCAACATCTCACCCCAATCCCCCCAACACCTCACCCCAACACCTCACCCTGAATCCCCCCAACCCCTCACCCCAACACCTCACCCCCAACCCTCCCAACCCCTCACCCCCAACCCCTCACCCCAATCCCCCAACCCCTCACCCTCAACCCCTCACCCCCAACACCTCACTCCAATCCCATCAACTCTTCTCCCCAATGCCCCAACACCTCATCCCCAACCCCTCACAACCAATCCCCCCAACACCTCACCCCCCAACACCAATCCCCCCAACATCTCACCCCCAATCCCCACAACACCTCACCCCCCAACACCTCACCCGCAGCCCCTCACCCCAATCCCCCCAACACCTCACCCCCAATCCCCCCAACACCTCACCCCAATCCCCCCAACCCCTCACCCCCTATCCCCCCAACCCCAATCCTCCCAACACCTCACCCCCAGTCCCCCCAACACCTCACCCCAATCTCCCCAACATCTCACCCCAATCCCCCCAACCCCTCACCCCAAATTCCCCCAACCCCAATCCCCAATCCCCTGAACACCTCACCCCCAATCCCCCCAACATCTCACCCCAATCCCCCCAACACCTCACCCCCAATCCCCCCAACACCTCACCCCCAATCCCGCCAACACCTCACCCCCAACCTGTCACCCCCAATCCCCCCAACACCTCACCCCAATCCCCCAAAACCTCACCCCAACCCCTGACCACGAATCCCCCCAAACTCTCACCCCAATCCCCCCAACACCTCACCCCAATCCCCTCAACACCTCACCCCAATCCCCCCAACACCTCACCCCAACCCCTCACCGCAATCCCAACACCTCACTCCCAACCCCTCACCCCAATCACCCAACCCCACACCCCAATCCCCCCAAACCCCTCACCCCAATCGCCCCAATCCCCCCAACCCCTCACCCCCAACCCCTCACCCCCAATCCCCCCAACACCTCACCCCAACACCACACCCCCAATCCCCCCAACACCTCACCCCCAATCCCAACACCTCACCCCAATACCCCCAAACACCTCACCCCAATCCCCCCAACACCTCACCCCCAATCCCCCCAACACCTCACCCCCCAGTCCCTCCAACACCTCACCCCAATCCCCCCAACATCTCTCCCCCAATCCCCCCAACACCTCACCCCAATCCCATCAACCCCTCACCCCAATTACCCAACACCTCACCCCCAAGCCCTCACCCCCAATCCCCCCAACCCTCACCGCCAATCCCACCAACACCTCACCCCCAACCCTCCCAACACCTCACTCCCAACCCCTGACTTCCAACCTCCCTAAAACCCTCTGAACACCTCACCCCAACCCCTCACCCCCAACCCTCCCAACATCTCACCCCCAACCCTCCTCCCAACACTTCACACCCAACCCTCCTCCCAACACTTCACACCCAACCCTCCCCAAACCCCCCAACACCTCACCCCCAACCCTCCCGCAACACCTCACCCCCAACACCTCACCCCAAACACCTCATCCCCAACCCCCCTTCCAACACCTCACCCCTAACCCTCCCCAACACCTCACCCCAACCCTCCCTAAACAATCCCCAACACCTCACCCACAATCCCCCAACACCTCACCCCCAACCTCCCCAAAACCCACCGAACACCTCACCCCAACCCCGCAACACCCCAACACCTCATTCCCAAACCCCCCAACACCACACCCCCAACCCCAACACCTCACCCCCAAACCCTCACCCCCAATCCCCCCTACACCTCACCCCAACACCACACCCCCAATCCCCCCAACACTTCACCCCCAACACCTCACCCCCAATCCCCCCTACACCTCACCCCAACACCACACCCCCAATCCCCCCAACACCTCACCCCCAACCCCTCACCCCAATCCCCCCAACACCTCACCCCCAACCCCTCACACCCAATCCCCCCAACCCCTCACACCCAATCCCCCCAACCCCACACCCCCAATTCCCCCAACCACTCACCCCCAATACACCCAACCCCTCACCCCCAATCCCCCCAACACCTCACCCCCAACCCTCCCTAAACAACCACCAAACCATCACCCCCAACACTCCCAATCCCTCAACCCCACCCCTCACCCCCAACCCTCCCAACAGCTCACCCCCTACCCCTCACCCCAATCCCCCCAAACCCTCACCCCCAAACCCTCACCCCCAAACCCTCACCCCCAAACCCTTAACCCCAAACACTCACCCCCAATCCCAACACCTCACCCCCAACCCCTCACCCCCAATCCCCCCAACACCTCACCCCCAATCCCCCCAAAACCTCACCCCCAATCCCCCCAACACCTCACCCCCAATCCCCCCAACACCTCACCCCCAATCCCCCCAACACCTCACCCCCAATCCCCCCAACACCTCACCCCCAATCCCCCCAACACCTCACCCCCAATCCCCCCAACACCTCACCCCCAACCTCTCACCCCCAATCCCCCCAACACCTCACCCCCAATCCCCCAAACACCTCACCCCCAAACCCAATCCCTCAACGCCTCACCCCAATCCCTCACCCCCAATCCCCCCAACACCTCACCCCAATCCCCCCAACCCCTCACCCCCAATCCCCCCAACCCCTCACCACCAATCCCCCCAACCCCTCACCCCCAGTCCCTCCAACACCTCACCCCCAATCCCCCCAACATCTCTCCCCCAATCCCCCCAACACCTCACCCCAATCCCATCATCCCCTCACCCCAATGCCCCCAACACCTCACCCCCAACCCCTCACCCCCAATCCCCCCAACACCTCACCCCCAACCCCTATCCCCCCAAAACCTCACCCCCAATCCCCACAACACCTCACCCCCAACACCTCACCCGCAGCCCCCCACCCCAATCCCCGCAACACCTCACCCCCAATCGCCCCAACACCTCACCCCAATCCCCCCAACCCCTCACCCCCTATCCCCCCAACCCCAATACCCCCAACATCTCACCCCCAATCCCCCCAACACCTCACCCAATCTCCCCAACATCTCACCCCAAACCTCCCAACACCTCACCCCAATCCCCCCAACTCCAATCCCCCCAACATCTCACCCCAATCCCCCCAACACCTCACCCCAATCCCCCCAACACCTCACCCCCAATCCCCCCAACACCTCACCCCCAATCCCCCCAACACCTCACCCCCAATCCCAACACCTCACCCCCAATCCCCCAAACACCTCACCCCAATCCCCCCAACACCTCACCCCCAATCCCCCCAACACCTCACCCACAACCTCTCACCCCCAATCCCAACACCTCACCCCAATCTCCCCAACACCTCACCCCAACCCCTCACCCCCAAACCCCCCAACACCTCAGTTCCAATCCACCCAACACCTCACCCCCAACCCCTCACCCCAATCCCCCTAACACCTCACCCCCAATCCCCCCAACCCCTCACCCCCAATCCCCCCAACCCCTCACCCCAATCCCCCTAACATCTCACCCCCAATCCCCCTAACCCCTCACCCCCTATCCCCCCAACCACTCACCCCCAATCCCCCCAACCCCTCACCCCCAATCCCCCCAACACCTCACCCCCAACCCTCGCTAAACAATGCCCAACCCCTCATCCCCAACCCTCCCAAACCCTCCCACCAACCCCTCACTCCCAACCCTCCCAACCCCTCACCCCCAACCCCTCACCCCCAACCCCTCACCCCCAACCCCTCACCCCCAACCCCTCACCCCCAACCCCTCACCCCCAACCCCTCACCCCCAACACCTTACCCCCAATCCCAACACCTCACCCCAACCCCTCACCGCAATCCTCCCAAAACCTCACCACCAACCCCTCACCCCCAATCCCCCAACACCTCACCCCCAACCCCTCACCCCCAATCCCCCAACACCTCACACACAACCCCTCACTCCCAATCTGCCCAACCCCTCACCCACAATCCCCCCAACCCCTCACCCCCAACATCTCACCCCAATCCCCCAACACCTCACCCCAACACCTCACCCTCAATCCCCACAACCCCTCACCCCAACACCTCACCCCCAACCCTCCCAACCCCTCACCCCCAACCCCTCACCCCAAACCCTCAACCCCTCACCCCCAACATCTCACCCCAATCCCCCCAACACCTCACCCCAATCCCCCCAACACCTCACCCCCAATCCCTCCAACACCTCACCCCCAACCCCTCACCACAATCCCCCCAACACCTCACCCCCAACCCCTTACCCCAATCCCCATCAACACCTCACCCCCTCACCCCAATCCCCCCAACACCTCACCCCCAATCCCCCCAACACCTCACCCCCAATCCCCCCAACACCTCACCCCCAACCCCTCACCCCAATCCCCCCAACACCTCACCCCCAACCCCTCACCACAATCCCCCCAACACCTCACCCCCAACCCCTTACCCCAATCCCCTCAACACCTCACCCCCTCACCCCAATCCCCCCAACACCTCACCCCCGCACCCCAATCCCCCCAACACCTCACCCCCAATCCCCCCAACACCTCACCCCCAATCCCCCCAACCCCTCACCCCCAATCCCCCCAACACCTCACACCCAATCCCCGCAACACCTCACCCCAATCCCCCCAACACCTCACCCCAATCCCCCCAACATCTCTCCCCCAATCCCCCCAACACCTCACCCCAATCCCCCCAACACCTCACCCCAATCCCCACAACCCCTCACCCCCAATCCCCGCAACACCTCACCCCAATCCCCCCAACCCCTCACCCCAATCCCCCCAACACCTCACCCCCAATCCCCCCAACACCTCACCCCCAGTCCCTCCAACACCTCACCCCAATCCCCCAACATCTCTCCCCCAATCCCCCCAACACCTCACCCCCAATCCCAACACCTCACCCCAATACCCCAAACACCTCACCCCCAAACCCAATCCCCCCAACTCCTCACCCCCAATCCCCCCAACACCTCACCCCCAATCCCCCCAACATCTCACCCCCAATCCCCCCAATACCTCACCCCCAATCCCCCCAACCTCTCACCCCCAACCTCTCACCCCCAATCCCCCCAACACCTCACCCCAACCCCTCACCCCCAATCCCCCCAACCTCTCACCCCCAATCCCCCCAACCTCTCACCCCAATCCCCCCAACCTCTCACCCCAATCCCCCCAACACCTCACCCCAATCCCCCCAACACCTCACCCCCAGTCCCTCCAACACCTCACCCCAATCCCCCCAACATCTCTCCCCCAATCCCAACACCTCACCCCAATCCCATCAACCCTTCTCCCCAATGCCCCAACACCTCATCCCCAACCCCTCACAACCAATCCCAACACCTCACCCCCCAACCCCAATCCCCCCAACAACTCACCCCCAATCCCCACAACACCTCACCCCCAACACCTCACCCGCAGCCCCTCACCCCAATCCCCCCAACACCTCACCCCCAATCCCCCCAACACCTCACCCCAATCCCCCCAACCCCTCACCCCCTATCCCCCCAACACCAATCCTCCCAACATCTCACCCCAATCCTCCCAACACCTCACCCCGAGTCCCCCCAACACCTCACCCCAATCTCCCCAACATCTCACCCCAATCCTCCCAACACCTCACCCCAATCCCCCCAACCCCTCACCCCAAGTTCCCCCAACCCCAATCCCCAATCCCCTGAACACCTCACCCCCAATCCCCCCAACATCTCACCCCAATCCCCCCAACACCTCACCCCCAATCCCCCCAACACCTCACCCCCAATCCCCCCAACACCTCACCCCCAATCCCCCCAACACCTCACCCCCAATCCCCCCAACACCTCACCCCCAACCTGTCACCCCTAATCCCCCCAACACCTCACCCCAATCCCCCCAACACCTCACCCCAACCCCTGACCACGAATCCCCCCAAACTCTCACCCCAATACCCCCAACACCTCACCCCAATCCCCTCAACACCTCACCCCAATCCCCCCAACACCTCACCCCCAACCCCTCACCGCAATCACCCCAACACCTCACTCCCAACCCCTCACCCCAATCACCCAACGCCACACCCCAATCCCCCCAAACCCCTCACCCCAATCGCCCCAATCCCCCCAACCCCTCACCCCCAACCCCTCACCCCCAACCCCTCACCCCAACACCACACCCCCAATCCCCCCAACACCTCACCCCCAATCCCAACACCTCACCCCAATACCCCAAACACCTCACCCCCAAACACAATCCCCGCAACCCCTCACCCCGAATCCCCCCAACACCTCACCCCAATCCCCCCAACACCTCACCCCAATCCCCCAACACCTCACCCCAATCCCAACATCTCTCCCCAATCCCCCCAACCCCTCACCCCCAATCCCCCCAACCCCTCACCCCAATCCCCCTAACATCTCACCCCCAATCCCCCCAACTCCTCACCCCCAATCCCCCCAACCACTCACCCCCAATCCCCCCAACCCCTCACCCCCAATCCCCCAAACACCTCACCCCCAACCCTCGCTAAACAATGCCCAACCCCTCACCCCCAACCCTCCCAAACCCTCCCCCCAACCCCTCACTCCCAACCCTCCCAACCCCTCACCCCCAACCCCTCACCCCCAACACCTTACCCCCAATCCCAACACCTCACCCCAACCCCTCACCGCAATCCTCCCAAAACCTCACCACCAACCCCTCACCCCCAATCCCCCAACACCTCACCCCCAACCCCTCACCCCCAATCCCCCAATCCCCCAACACCTCACCCCCAACCCCTCACCCCCAATCCCCCAACACCTCACACACAACCCCTCACTCCCAATCTGCCCAACACCTCACCCCCAATCCCCCCAACACCTCACCCCCAAACCTCCCAACCCCTCACCCACAATCCCCCCAACCCCTCACCCCCAACATCTCACCCCAATCCCCCCAACACCTCACCCCAACACCTCACCCTCAATCCCCCCAACCCCTCACCCCAACACCTCACCCCCAACCCTCCCAACCCCTCACCCCCAACCCCTCACCCCAAACCCTCAACCCCTCACCCCCAACATCTCACCCCAATCCCCCCAACACCTCACCCCAATCCCCCCAACACCTCACCCCCAATCCCTCCAACACCTCACCCCCAACCCCTCACCACAATCCCCCCAACACCTCACCCCCAACCCCTTACCCCAATCCCCATCAACACCTCACCCCCTCACCCCAATCCCCCCAACACCTCACCCCCAATCCCCCCAACACCTCACCCCCAATCCCCCCAACACCTCACCCCCAACCCCTCACCCCAATCCCCCCAACACCTCACCCCCAACCGCTCACCACAATCCCCCCAACACCTCACCCCCAACCCCTTACCCCAATCCCCTCAACACCTCACCCCCTCACCCCAATCCCCCCAACACCACACCCCCGCACCCCAATCCCCCCAACACCTCACCCCCAATCCCCCAACACCTCACCCCCAATCCCCCCAACACCTCACCCCCAATCCCCCCAACACCTCACCCCCAATCTCCCCAACACCTCACCCCAATCCCCCCAACCCCTCACCCCCTACCCCTCACCCCAATCCCCCCAACACCTCACCCCAATCCCCCCAACACCTCACCCCCAATCCCCCCAACACCTCACCCCCAACCCCTCACCCCAATCCTCCCCAACACCTCACCCCCAATCCCCCCAACACCGCACCCCCAATCCCCCCAACACCTCACCCCCAATCCCCCCAACACCTCACCCCCAATCCCCCCAACACTTCACCCCCAATCCCCCCAACACCTCACCTCCAATCCCAACACCTCACCCCAATACCCCAAACACCTCACCCCCCAAACCCAATCCCTCACCCCCAATCCCCCCAACACCTCACCCCAATCCCCCCAACACCTCACCTCAATCCCCCCAACCCCTCACCCCAATCCCCCCAACCCCTCACCCCAATCCCCCCAACACCTCACCCCCGATCCCCCCAACACCTCACCCCCAGTCCCTTCAACACCTCACCCCCAATCCCCCCAACATCTCTCCCCCAATCCCCCCAACATCTCTCCCCCAATCCCCCCAACACCTCACCCCAATCCCATCAACCCCTCACCCCAATGCCCCCAACACCTCACCCCCAACCCCTCACCCCCAATCCCCCCAACACCTCACCCCCAACCCCAATCCCCCCAACACCTCACCCCAATCCCCGCAACACCTCACCCCAACCTCTCACCCCAATCCCCCCAACACCTCACCCCATTCCCCCCAACACCTCACCCCAATCCCCCAACACCTCACCCCCAACCCCTCAACCCAATCACTCAACCCCACACCCCAATCCTCCCAAACCCCTCAGCCCAATCGCCCCAATCCCCCCAACCCCTCACCCCCAACCCCTCACTCCCAATCCCCGCAACACCTCACCCCAACACCACACCCCCAATCCCCCCAACACCTCACCCCCAACCCCTCACCCCAATCCCCCCAACACCTCACCCCCAATCCCCCCAACACCTCACCCCCAATCCCCCCAACACCTCACCCCCAACCCCTCACCCCAATCCCCCCAACACCTCACCCCCAACCCCTCACCACAATCCCCCCAACACCTCACCCCCAACCCCTTACCCCAATCCCCTCAACACCTCACCCCCTCACCCCAATCCCCCCAACACCTCACCCCCGCACCCCAATCCCCCCAACACCTCACCCCCAATCCCCCCAACACCTCACCCCCAATCCCCCCAACACCTCACCCCCAATCCCCCCAACACCTCACCCCCAATCTCCCCAACACCTCACCCCAATCCCCCCAACACCTCACCCCCTACCCCTCACCCCAATCCCCCCAACACCTCACCCCAATCCCCCCAACACCTCACCCCCAATCCCCCCAACACCTCACCCCCAACCCCTCACCCCAATCCTCCCCAACACCTCACCCCCAATCCCCCCAACACCGCACCCCCAATCCCCCCAACACCTCACCCCCAATCCCCCCAACACCTCACCCCCAATCCCCCCAACACTTCACCCCCAATCCCCCCAACACCTCACCTCCAATCCCAACACCTCACCCCAATACCCCAAACACCTCACCCCCAAACCCAATCCCTCACCCCCAATCCCCCCAACACCTCACCCCAATCCCCCCAACACCTCACCTCAATCCCCCCAACCCCTCACCCCAATCCCCCCAACCCCTCACCCCAATCCCCCCAACACCTCACCCCCGATCCCCCCAACACCTCACCCCCAGTCCCTTCAACACCTCACCCCAATCCCCCCAACATCTCTCCCCCAATCCCCCCAACATCTCTCCCCCAATCCCCCAACACCTCACCCCAATCCCATCAACCCCTCACCCCAATGCCCCCAACACCTCACCCCCAACCCCTCACCCCCAATCCCCCCAACACCTCACCCCCAATCCCCACAACACCTCACCCCCAACACCTCACCCGCAGCCCCTCACCCCAATCCCCCCAACACCTCACCCCCAATCCCAACACCTCACCCCCAATCCCCCTAACCACTCACCCCCTATCCCCACAACCCCAATCCCCCCCCA
>JANJGN010005162.1:0-25890 GCA_026770705.1 Isurus oxyrinchus
TCTGTTTGCCTCTGTTACGCTCTGTTTGCCTCTGTTTCACTCTGTTTGCCTCTGTTTCACTCTGTTGGCCTCTGTTTGCCTCTGTTTGCTTCTGTTTGCCTATGTTTCACTCTGTTTGCCTCTGTTTCACTCCGTTTTCCCTCTGTTTCACTCTGTTTGCCTCTGTTTCACTCTGTTTGCCTCTGTTTGCCTCTGTTTAAGTCTGTTTGCTAATGTTTAAGTCTGTTTGCCTCTGTATAAGTCTGTTTGCCTCTGTTTCACTCTATTTGCTTCTGTTTCACTCTGTTTGTCTCTGTTTTCACTCTGTTTGCCTCTGTTTCACTCTGTTTGCCTCTGTTTCACTCTGTTTGCCTCTGTTTCACTCTGTTTGCCTCTGTTTGCCTCTGTTTGCCTCTGTTTGCTTCTGTTTGCCTCTGTTTCACCTCCGTTTGCCTCTGTTTCACTCTGTTTGCCTCTGTTTAAGTCTGTTTGCCTCTGTTTCAGTCTGTTTGCCTCTGTTTGCCTCTGTTTGCCTCTGTTTACCTCTGTTTAAGTCTGTTTGCCTCTGTTTAAGTCTGTTTGCCTCTGTTTTCACTCTGTTTGCCTCTGTTTCACTCTGTTTGCCTCTGTTTTGCTCTTTTTTGCCTCTGTTTGTCTCTGCTTGCCTCTGTTTCACTCTGTTTTAAGTCTGTTTGCCTCTGTTTAAATCTGTTTAAGTCTGTTTCCCTCTGTTTAAGTCTGTTTGCCTCTGTTTACATCTGTTTGCCTCTGTTTAAGTCTGTTTGCCTCTGTTTAAATCTGTTTACCTCTGTTTCAGTCTGTTTGCCTTCCGTTTCACTCTGGTTTGCCTCTGTTTTCACTCTGTTTGCCTCTGTTTGCCTCAGTTTGCCTCTGTTTAAGTCTGTTTGCCTCGTGTTTAAGTCTGTTTGCCTCTGTTTCACTCTGTTTGCCCTCTGTTTTGCCTCTTTTTGCCTCTGTTTGTCTCTGTTTAAGTCTGTTTGCATCTGTTTGAGTCTGTTTGCCTCTGTTTCACTCTGTTTGCCTCTGTTTCACTCTGTTTGCCTCTGACTTAAGTCTGTTTGCCCTCTGTTTAAACTCTCTTTGCCTCTGTTTCACTCTGTTTGCTCTCATTCACTCTGTTTGCCTCTGTTTAATCCTGTTTGCCTCTGTTTGCCTCTGTTTGCCTCTGTTTGCCTCTGCTTGACTCTGTTTGCCTCTGTTTAACTCTGTTTGCCTCTGTTTAAGTCTGTTTGCCTCTGTATAAGTCTGTTTGCCTCCGTTTAAGTCTGTTTGCCACTGTTTAAGTCTGTTTGTCTCTGTTTAAGTCTGCTTGCCTCTGTTTCACTCTCGTTTGCCCCTGATTAAGTCTGTTTGCCTCTGTTTCACTCTGTGTGCCTCTGTTTCACTCTGTTTGCCTCTGTTTCACTCTGTTTGCCTCTGTTTCACCTCCTTTTGCCTCTGATTCACTCTGTTTGCCTCTGTTTCACTTCTGTTTCACTCTGTTTTGCCTCTGTTTCACTCTGTTTGCCTCTGTTTCACCTCTGTTTGCCCTTCTGTTTCACTCTGTTTGCCTCTGTTTGCCTCTCTCTTTGCCTCTGTTTGCTTCTGTTTGCCTCTGTTTCACTCTGTTTGCCCTCTGTTTCACTCTGGTTTGCCTCTGTTTGCCTCGTGTTTGCCTCTGTTTGCTTCTGTTTGCCTCTGATTCACTTTGTTTGCCTCTGTTTCACTCCGTTTGCCTTTGTTTCACTCTGTTTGCCTCTGTTTCGGTCTGTTTGCCTCTGTTTGCCTCTGTTTTGCCTCTGTTTAAGTCTGTTTGCCTCTGTTTAAGTCCTGTTTGCCTCTGTTTCACTCTGTTTGCCTCTTTTCATTCTGTTTGCCTCTGTTTTGCTCTTTTTGCCTCTGTTTGATCTCTGTTTTAAGTCTTTTTGCATCTGTTTGAGTCTGTTTGCCTCTGTTTCACTCTGTTTGCCTCTGTTTCATTCTGTTTGCCCTCTGTTTAAGTCTGTTTGCCTCTGTTTAAGTCTGTTTGCCTCTGCTTAAGTCTGTTTGCCTCTGTTTAACTCACTTTGCCTCTGTTTCACTCTGTTTTGCTCTCTCTTTCACTCTGTTTGCCTCTGTTTAATCCTGTTTGCGTCTGTTTGCCTCTGTTTACCTCTGTTTGCCTCTGCTTGCCTCTGTTTGTCTATGTTTAACTCTGTTTTCATCTGTTTAAGTCTGTTTTGCCCTCTGTTTAATTCTGTTTGCCCTCCGTTTAATTCTGTTTGCCACTGTTTAAGTCTGGTTGCCTCTGTTTAAGTCTGCTTGCCCTCTGTTTCACTCTGTTTGGCTTCTGTTTCATTCTGTTTGTCTCTGTTTCACTCTGTTTGCCTCTGTTTCTCTCTGTTTGCCTCTGTTTCACTCTGTTTGCCTCTGTTTCACTCTGTTTGCCTCTGTTTGCCTCTGTTTGTTTCTAATTGCCTCTGTTTCACTCTGTTTGCCTCTGTTTCACTCCGTTTGCCTCTGTTTCACTCTGTTTGCCTCTGTTTCACTCTGTTTGCCTCTGTTTCAGTTTGTTTGCCTCTGTTTGCCTCTGTTTGCCTCTGTTTAAGTCTGTTTGCCTCTGTTTAAGTCTGTTTGCCTCTGTTTCACTCTGTTTGCCTCTGTTTCACTCTGTTTGCCTCTGTTTTGCTATTTTTGCCTCTGTTTGTCTCTGTTTAAGTCTGTTTTGCATCTGTTTGAGTCTGTTTGCCTCTGTTTCACTCTCTTTGCCTCTGTTTCACTCTGTTTGCCTCTCTTTCACTCTGTTTGCCTCTGTTTAATCCTGTTTGCCCTCTGTTTGCCTCTGTTTGCCTCTGCTTGCCTCTGTTTGCCTCTGTTTAAGTCTGTTTGCCTCTGTTTAAGTCTGTTTGCCTCCGTTTAAGTCTTGCTGCCACTGTTTAAGTCTGTTTGCCTCTGTTTAAGTCTGCTTGCCTCTGTTTCACTCCGTTTTGCCCCTGATTAAGTCTGTTTGCCTCTGTTTCACTCTGTTTGCCTCAGTTTCCCTCTGTTTGCCTCTGTTTGCCTCTGTTTGCCTCTGTTTGCCTCTTTTTAAGTCTGTTTTGCTTTCTGTTTAAGTCCTGGTTGCCTCTGTTTCCAGTCTGTTTGCCTCTGTTTTCACTCTGTTTGTCTCTGTTTCACTCTGTTTGCCTCTGTTTTCACTTCTGTTTGCCTCTGTTCCACTGTGTTTGCCTCTGTTTCTCTCTGTTTGCCTCTGTTACCCTCTGTTTGCCTCTGTTTCACTCTGTTGGCCTCTGTTTGCCTCTGTTTGCCTCTGTTTGCCTATGTTTCACTCTGTTTGCCTCTCGGTTTCCCTCTGTTTCACTTTTGTTTGCCTCTGTTTCACTCTGTTTTGCCTCTGTTTGCCTCTGTTTAACTCTGTTTGCCTCTGCTTAAGTCTGTTTGCCTCTGTTTAAGTCTGTTTGCCTCCGTTTAAGTCTGTTTGCCACTGTTTCACTCTGTTTTGCCTCTGTTTCACTCTGTTTGCCTCTGTTTCACTCTTTTTTGCCTCTGATTCATTCTTTATGCCTCTGTTTAACTCTGTTTAACTCTGTTTAAGTCTGTTTGCCTCTGTTTGCCTCTGTTTAACCCTGTTTGCCCTCCGTTTGCCTCAGTTTCCCTCTGTTTGCCTCTGTTTGCCTCTGTTTGCCTCTGTTTGCCTCTTTTTAAGTTCTGCTTGCTTCTGTTTAAGTCTGTTTTGCCTCTGTTTAAGTCTGTTTGCCTCTGTTTCACTCTGTTTGCCTCTGTTTTGCTCTTTTTGCCTCTGTTTGTCTCTGTTTAAGTCTGTTTGCATCTGTTTGAGTCTGTTTGCTCTCTGTTTCACTCTGTTTGCCTCTGTTTCAGCTCTGTTTGCCTCTGCTTAAGTCTGTTTGCCTCTGTTTAACTCTCTTTGCCTCTGTTTCACTCTGTTTGTCTCTCAATCAACTCTGTTTGCCTCTGTTTAATCCTGTTTGCCTCTGTTTGCCTCTGTTTGCCTCTGTTTGCCTCTGCTTGACTCTGTTTGCCTCTGTTTTAACTCTGTTTGCCTCTGTTTAAGTCTGTTTGCCTCTGTATAAGTCTGTTTGCCTCCGTTTAAGTCTGTTTGCCACTGTTTAAGTCTGTTTGCCTCTGTTTAAGTCCTGCTTGCCTCTGTTTCACTCCGTTTGCCCCTGATTAAGTCTGTTTGCCTCTGTTTCACTCTGAGTGCCTCTGTTTCACTCTGTTTGCCTCTGTTTCACTCTGTTTGCCTCTGTTTCACTCCTTTTGCCTCTGATTCACTCTGTTTGCCTCTGTTTCACTCTGTTTCACTCTGTTTGCCTCTGTTTCACTCTGTTTGCCTCTGTTTCACTCTGGTTGCCATCTTTTTTCACTCTGTCGGCTCTGCTCTTGCCTCTGTTTGCTTCTGTTTGCCTATGTTTCACTCTGTTTGCTCTGTTTCACTCCGTTTCCCTCTGTTTCACTCTGTTTGCCGTCTGTTTTCACTCTGTTTGCCTCTGTTTGCCTCTGCTTAAGTCTGTTTGCTAATGTTTCAGTCTATTTGCCTCTGTTTAAGTCCTGTTTGCCTCTGTTTCACTCTGTTTGCTTTCTGTTTCACTCTGTTTGCCTCTGTTTCACTCTGGTTGCCTCTTTTTTCACTCTGTCGGCCTCTGCTTGCCTCTGTTTGCTTCTGTTTGCCTCTGTTTCACTCTGTTTGCCTCTGTTTCACTCCGTTTCCCTCTGTTTCACCTCTGTTTGCCTCTGTTTCACTCATGTTTGCCTCTGTTTGCCCTCTGCTTAAGTCTGTTTGCTAAGTTTCAGTCTGTTTGTCTCTGTTTAAATCTGTTTGCCTCTGTTTCACTCTGTTTGCCTCTGTTTCACTCTGTTTGCCTCTGTTTCACTCTGTTTGCCTCTGTTTCACTCTGTTTGCCTCTGTTTGCCTCTGTTTGCCTCTGTTTGCTTCTGTTTGCCTCTGTTTCACTCTGTTTGCCTCTGTTTCACCTCCGTTTGCCTCTGTTTCAGTCTGTTTGCCTCTGTTTGCCTCTGTTTTGCCTCTGTTTCAGTCTGTTTTGCCTGTGTTTGCCTCTGTTTGCCTCTGTTTAAGGTCTGTTTGCCTCTGTTTAAGTCTGTTTGCCTCTGTTTCACTCTGTTTGCCTCTGTTTTGCTCTTTTTGCCTCAGTTTGTCTATGTTTAAGTCTGTTTGCATCTGTTTGAGTCTGTTTGCCCTCTGTTTCACTCTTTTTTCCCTCTGTTTCACTCTGTTTGCCCTCTGTTTAAGTCTGTTTGCCTCTGCTTAAGTCTGTTTGCCTCTGTTTAAACTCTCTTTGCCTCTGTTTCACTCTGTTTGCCTCTGTTTCACTCTGTTTGCTTCTGTTTCACTCTGTTTGCCTCTGTTTCTCTCTGTTTGCCTCTGTTTCACTCTGTTTGCTTCTGTTTGCCTCTGTTTCACTCCGTTTGCCTCTGTTTCACTCTGTTTGCCTCTGTTTCACTCTGTTTGCCCTCTGTTTCAGTTTGTTTGCCTCTGTTTGCCTCTGTTTGCCTCTGTTTAAGTCTGTTTGCCTCTGTTTAAGTCTGTTTGCCTCTGTTTCACTCTGTTTGCCTCTGTTTCACTCTGTTTGCCTCTGTTTTGCTATTTTTGCCTCTGTTTGTCTCTGTTTAAGTCTGTTTGCATCTGTTTGAGTCTGTTTGCCTCTGTTTCACTCTCTTTGCCTCTGTTTCACTCTGTTTGCCTTCTCTTTCACCTCTGTTTGCCTCTGTTTAATCCTGTTTGCCTCTGTTTGCCTCTGTTTGCCTCTGCTTGCCTCTGTTTGCCTCTGTTTAAGTCTGTTTGCCCTCTGTTTAAGTCTGTTTGCCTCCGTTTAAGTCTGCTGCCACTGTTTAAGTCTGTTTGCCTCTGTTTAAGTCTGCTTGCCTCTGTTTCACTCCGTTTGCCCCTGATTAAGTCTGTTTGCCTCTGTTTCACTCTGTTTTGCCTCAGTTTCCCTCTGTTTGCCTCTGTTTGCCTCTGTTTGCCTCTGTTTGCCTCTTTTTAAGTCTGTTTGCTTCTGTTTAAGTCTGGTTGCCTCTGTTTCAGTCTGTTTGCCTCTGTTTCACTCTGTTTGTCTCTGTTTCACTCTGTTTGCCTCTGTTTCACTCTGTTTGCCTCTGTTCCACTGTGTTTGCCTCTGTTTCTCTCTGTTTGCCTCTGTTACCCTCTGTTTGCCTCTGTTTCACTCTGTTGGCCTCTGTTTGCCTCTGTTTGCCTCTGTTTGCCTATGTTTCACTCTGTTTGCCTCTGTTTCTCTCGGTTTTCCCTCTGTTTCACTTTGTTTGCCTCTGTTTCACTCTGTTTGCCTCTGTTTGCCTCTGTTTAACTCTGTTTGCCTCTGCTTAAGTCTGTTTGCCTCTGTTTAAGTCTGTTTGCCTCCGTTTAAGTCTGTTTGCCACTGTTTCACTCTGTTTGCCTCTGTTTCACTCTGTTTGCCTCTGTTTCACTCTTTTTTGCCTGTGATTCATTCTTTATGCCTCTGTTTAACTCTGTTTTAACTCTGTTTAAGTCTGTTTGCCTCTGTTTTGCCTCTGTTTAACCCTGTTTGCCTCCGTTTGCCTCAGTTTCCCTCTGTTTGCCTCTGTTTGCCTCTGTTTTCCTCTGTTTGCCTCTGTTTAAGTCTGTTTGCCTCTGTTTAAATCTGTTTACCTCTGTTTCAGTCTGTTTGCCTCCGTTTCACTCTGTTTTGCCTCTGTTTCACTCTGTTTGCCTCTGTTTGCCTCAGTTTGCCTCTGTTTAAGTCTGTTTGCCTCTGTTTAAGTCTGTTTGCCTCTGTTTCACTCTGTTTGCCTCTGTTTTGCTCTTTTTGCCTCCTGTTTGTCTCTGTTTAAGTCTGTTTGCATCTGTTTGAGTCTGTTTGCCTCTGTTTTCACTCTGTTTGCCTCTGTTTCACTCTGTTTGCGCCTCTGCTTTAAGTCCTGTTTGCCTCTGTTTAACTCTCTTTGCCTCTGTTTCACTCTGTTTGCCTCTCATTCACTCTGTTTGCCTCTGTTTAATTCCTGTTTGCCTCTGGTTTGCCTCTGTTTAATCCTGTTTGCCTCTGTTTGCCTCTGTTTGCCTCTGTTTGCCTCTGCTTGACTCTGTTTGCCTCTGTTTAACTCTGTTTGCCTCTGTTTAAGTCTGTTTGCCTCTGTATAAGTCTGTTTGCCTCCGTTTAAGTCTGTTTGCCACTGTTTAAGTCTGTTTGTCTCTGTTTAAGTGTGCTTGCCTCTGTTTCACTCCGTTTGCCCCTGATTAAGTCTGTTTGCCTCTGTTTCACTCTGTGTGCCTCTGTTTCACTCTGTTTGCCTCTGTTTCACTCTGTTTGCCTCTGTTTCACTCCTTTTGCCTCTGATTCACTCTGTTTGCCTCTGTTTCACTCTGTTTGCCTCTGTTTCACTCTGTTTGCCTCTGTTTCACTCTGTTTGCCTCTGTTTCACTCTGTTTGCCTCTGTTTGCCTCTCTTTGCCTCTGTTTGCTTCTGTTTGCCTCTGTTTCACTCTGTTTGCCTCTGTTTCACTCTGTTTGCCTCTGTTTGCCTCTGTTTGCCTCTGTTTGCTTCTGTTTGCCTCTGTTTCACTTTGTTTGCCTCTGTTTCACTCCGTTTGCCTCTGTTTCACTCTGTTTGCCTCTGTTTCGGTCTGTTTGCCTCTGTTTGCCTCTGTTTGCCTCTGTTTAAGTCTGTTTGCCTCTGTTTAAGTCTGTTTGCCTCTGTTTCACTCTGTTTGCCTCTGTTTCATTCTGTTTGCCTCTGTTTTGCTCTTTTTGCCTCTGTTTGTCTCTGTTTAAGTCTTTTTGCATCTGTTTGAGTCTGTTTGCCTCTGTTTCACTCTGTTTGCCTCTGTTTCACTCTGTTTGCCTCTGTTTAAGTCTGTTTGCCTCTGTTTAAGTCTGTTTGCCTCTGCTTAAGTCTGTTTGCCTCTGTTTAACTCACTTTGCCTCTGTTTCACTCTGTTTGCCTCTCTTTCACTCTGTTTGCCTCTGTTTAATCCTGTTTGCGTCTGTTTGCCTCTGTTTACCTCTGTTTGCCTCTGCTTGCCTCTGTTTGTCTATGTTTAACTCTGTTTTCATCTGTTTAAGTCTGTTTGCCTCTGTTTAATTCTGTTTGCCTCCGTTTAATTCTGTTTGCCACTGTTTAAGTCTGGTTGCCTCTGTTTAAGTCTGCTTGCCTCTGTTTCACTCTGTTTGCTTCTGTTTCATTCTGTTTGTCTCTGTTTCACTCTGTTTGCCTCTGTTTCTCTCTGTTTGCCTCTGTTTCACTCTGTTTGCCTCTGTTTCACTCTGTTTGCCTCTGTTTGCCTCTGTTTGTTTCTAATTGCCTCTGTTTCACTCTGTTTGCCTCTGTTTCACTCCGTTTGCCTCTGTTTCACTCTGTTTGCCTCTGTTTCACTCTGTTTGCCTCTGTTTCAGTTTGTTTGCCTCTGTTTGCCTCTGTTTGCCTCTGTTTAAGTCTGTTTGCCTCTGTTTAAGTCTGTTTGCCTCTGTTTCACTCTGTTTGCCTCTGTTTCACTCTGTTTGCCTCTGTTTTGCTATTTTTGCCTCTGTTTGTCTCTGTTTAAGTCTGTTTGCATCTGTTTGAGTCTGTTTGCCTCTGTTTCACTCTCTTTGCCTCTGTTTCACTCTGTTTGCCTCTCTTTCACTCTGTTTGCCTCTGTTTAATCCTGTTTGCCTCTGTTTGCCTCTGTTTGCCTCTGCTTGCCTCTGTTTGCCTCTGTTTAAGTCTGTTTGCCTCTGTTTAAGTCTGTTTGCCTCCGTTTAATCTGCTGCCACTGTTTAAGTCTGTTTGCCTCTGTTTAAGTCTGCTTGCCTCTGTTTCACTCCGTTTGCCCCTGATTAAGTCTGTTTGCCTCTGTTTCACTCTGTTTGCCTCAGTTTCCCTCTGTTTGCCTCTGTTTGCCTCTGTTTGCCTCTGTTTGCCTCTTTTTAAGTCTGTTTGCTTCTGTTTAAGTCTGGTTGCCTCTGTTTCAGTCTGTTTGCCTCTGTTTCACTCTGTTTGTCTCTGTTTCACTCTGTTTGCCTCTGTTTCACTCTGTTTGCCTCTGTTCCACTGTGTTTGCCTCTGTTTCTCTCTGTTTGCCTCTGTTACCCTCTGTTTGCCTCTGTTTCACTCTGTTGGCCTCTGTTTGCCTCTGTTTGCCTCTGTTTGCCTATGTTTCACTCTGTTTGCCTCTGTTTCTCTCGGTTTCCCTCTGTTTCACTTTGTTTGCCTCTGTTTCACTCTGTTTGCCTCTGTTTGCCTCTGTTTAACTCTGTTTGCCTCTGCTTAAGTCTGTTTGCCTCTGTTTAAGTCTGTTTGCCTCCGTTTAAGTCTGTTTGCCACTGTTTCACTCTGTTTGCCTCTGTTTCACTCTGTTTGCCTCTGTTTCACTCTTTTTGCCTCTGATTCATTCTTTATGCCTCTGTTTAACTCTGTTTAACTCTGTTTAAGTCTGTTTGCCTCTGTTTGCCTCTGTTTAACCCTGTTTGCCTCCGTTTGCCTCAGTTTCCCTCTGTTTGCCTCTGTTTGCCTCTGTTTGCCTCTGTTTGCCTCTTTTTAAGTCTGCTTGCTTCTGTTTAAGTCTGTTTGCCTCTGTTTAAGTCTGTTTGCCTCTGTTTCACTCTGTTTGCCTCTGTTTTGCTCTTTTTGCCTCTGTTTGTCTCTGTTTAAGTCTGTTTGCATCTGTTTGAGTCTGTTTGCCTCTGTTTCACTCTGTTTGCCTCTGTTTCACTCTGTTTGCCTCTGCTTAAGTCTGTTTGCCTCTGTTTAACTCTCTTTGCCTCTGTTTCACTCTGTTTGCCTCTCATTCACTCTGTTTGCCTCTGTTTAATCCTGTTTGCCTCTGTTTGCCTCTGTTTGCCTCTGTTTGCCTCTGCTTGACTCTGTTTGCCTCTGTTTAACTCTGTTTGCCTCTGTTTAAGTCTGTTTGCCTCTGTATAAGTCTGTTTGCCTCCGTTTAAGTCTGTTTGCCACTGTTTAAGTCTGTTTGCCTCTGTTTAAGTCTGCTTGCCTCTGTTTCACTCCGTTTGCCCCTGATTAAGTCTGTTTGCCTCTGTTTCACTCTGAGTGCCTCTGTTTCACTCTGTTTGCCTCTGTTTCACTCTGTTTGCCTCTGTTTCACTCCTTTTGCCTCTGATTCACTCTGTTTGCCTCTGTTTCACTCTGTTTCACTCTGTTTGCCTCTGTTTCACTCTGTTTGCCTCTGTTTCACTCTGGTTGCCTCTTTTTCACTCTGTCGGCCTCTGCTTGCCTCTGTTTGCTTCTGTTTGCCTATGTTTCACTCTGTTTGCCTCTGTTTCACTCCGTTTCCCTCTGTTTCACTCTGTTTGCCTCTGTTTCACTCTGTTTGCCTCTGTTTGCCTCTGCTTAAGTCTGTTTGCTAATGTTTCAGTCTATTTGCCTCTGTTTAAGTCTGTTTGCCTCTGTTTCACTCTGTTTGCTTCTGTTTCACTCTGTTTGCCTCTGTTTCACTCTGGTTGCCTCTTTTTCACTCTGTCGGCCTCTGCTTGCCTCTGTTTGCTTCTGTTTGCCTCTGTTTCACTCTGTTTGCCTCTGTTTCACTCCGTTTCCCTCTGTTTCACTCTGTTTGCCTCTGTTTCACTCTGTTTGCCTCTGTTTGCCTCTGCTTAAGTCTGTTTGCTAATGTTTCAGTCTGTTTGCCTCTGTTTAAGTCTGTTTGCCTCTGTTTCACTCTGTTTGCCTCTGTTTCACTCTGTTTGCCTCTGTTTCACTCTGTTTGCCTCTGTTTCACTCTGTTTGCCTCTGTTTGCCTCTGTTTGCCTCTGTTTGCTTCTGTTTGCCTCTGTTTCACTCTGTTTGCCTCTGTTTCACTCCGTTTGCCTCTGTTTCAGTCTGTTTGCCTCTGTTTGCCTCTGTTTGCCTCTGTTTCAGTCTGTTTGCCTGTGTTTGCCTCTGTTTGCCTCTGTTTAAGTCTGTTTGCCTCTGTTTAAGTCTGTTTGCCTCTGTTTCACTCTGTTTGCCTCTGTTTTGCTCTTTTTGCCTCAGTTTGTCTATGTTTAAGTCTGTTTGCATCTGTTTGAGTCTGTTTGCCTCTGTTTCACTCTTTTTCCCTCTGTTTCACTCTGTTTGCCTCTGTTTAAGTCTGTTTGCCTCTGTTTAAGTCTGTTTGCCTCTGCTTAAGTCTGTTTGCCTCTGTTTAACTCTCTTTGCCTCTGTTTCACTCTGTTTGCCTCTGTTTCACTCTGTTTGCTTCTGTTTCACTCTGTTTGCCTCTGTTTCTCTCTGTTTGCCTCTGTTTCACTCTGTTTGCTTCTGTTTGCCTCTGTTTCACTCCGTTTGCCTCTGTTTCACTCTGTTTGCCTCTGTTTCACTCTGTTTGCCTCTGTTTCAGTTTGTTTGCCTCTGTTTGCCTCTGTTTAAGTCTGTTTGCCTCTGTTTAAGTCTGTTTGCCTCTGTTTCACTCTGTTTGCCTCTGTTTCACTCTGTTTGCCTCTGTTTTGCTATTTTTGCCTCTGTTTGTCTCTGTTTAAGTCTGTTTGCATCTGTTTGAGTCTGTTTGCCTCTGTTTCACTCTCTTTGCCTCTGTTTCACTCTGTTTGCCTCTCTTTCACTCTGTTTGCCTCTGTTTAATCCTGTTTGCCTCTGTTTGCCTCTGTTTGCCTCTGCTTGCCTCTGTTTACCTCTGTTTAAGTCTGTTTGCCTCTGTTTAAGTCTGTTTGCCTCCGTTTAAGTCTGCTGCCACTGTTTAAGTCTGTTTGCCTCTGTTTAAGTCTGCTTGCCTCTGTTTCACTCCGTTTGCCCCTGAATAAGTCTGTTTGCCTCTGTTTCACTCTGTTTGCCTCAGTTTCCCTCTGTTTGCCTCTGTTTGCCTCTGTTTGCCTCTGTTTGCCTCTTTTTAAGTCTGTTTGCTTCTGTTTAAGTCTGGTTGCCTCTGTTTCAGTCTGTTTGCCTCTGTTTCACTCTGTTTGTCTCTGTTTCACTCTGTTTGCCTCTGTTTCACTCTGTTTGCCTCTGTTCCACTGTGTTTGCCTCTGTTTCTCTCTGTTTGCCTCTGTTACCCTCTGTTTGCCTCTGTTTCACTCTGTTGGCCTCTGTTTGCCTCTGTTTGCCTCTGTTTGCCTATGTTTCACTCTGTTTGCCTCTGTTTCTCTCGGTTTCCCTCTGTTTCACTTTGTTTGCCTCTGTTTCACTCTGTTTGCCTCTGTTTGCCTCTGTTTAACTCTGTTTGCCTCTGCTTAAGTCTGTTTGCCTCTGTTTAAGTCTGTTTGCCTCCGTTTAAGTCTGTTTGCCACTGTTTCACTCTGTTTGCCTCTGTTTCACTCTGTTTGCCTCTGTTTCACTCTTTTTGCCTCTGATTCATTCTTTATGCCTCTGTTTAACTCTGTTTAACTCTGTTTAAGTCTGTTTGCCTCTGTTTGCCTCTGTTTAACCCTGTTTGCCTCCGTTTGCCTCAGTTTCCCTCTGTTTGCCTCTGTTTGCCTCTGTTTGCCTCTGTTTGCCTCTTTTTAAGTCTGCTTGCTTCTGTTTAAGTCTGTTTGCCTCTGTTTAAGTCTGTTTGCCTCTGTTTCACTCTGTTTGCCTCTGTTTTGCTCTTTTTGCCTCTGTTTGTCTCTGTTTAAGTCTGTTTGCATCTGTTTGAGTCTGTTTGCCTCTGTTTCACTCTGTTTGCCTCTGTTTCACTCTGTTTGCCTCTGCTTAAGTCTGTTTGCCTCTGTTTAACTCTCTTTGCCTCTGTTTCACTCTGTTTGCCTCTCATTCACTCTGTTTGCCTCTGTTTAATCCTGTTTGCCTCTGTTTGCCTCTGTTTGCCTCTGTTTGCCTCTGCTTGACTCTGTTTGCCTCTGTTTAACTCTGTTTGCCTCTGTTTAAGTCTGTTTGCCTCTGTATAAGTCTGTTTGCCTCCGTTTAAGTCTGTTTGCCACTGTTTAAGTCTGTTTGCCTCTGTTTAAGTCTGCTTGCCTCTGTTTCACTCCGTTTGCCCCTGATTAAGTCTGTTTGCCTCTGTTTCACTCTGAGTGCCTCTGTTTCACTCTGTTTGCCTCTGTTTCACTCTGTTTGCCTCTGTTTCACTCCTTTTGCCTCTGATTCACTCTGTTTGCCTCTGTTTCACTCTGTTTGCCTCTGTTTCACTCTGTTTGCCTCTGTTTCACTCTGGTTGCCTCTTTTTCACTCTGTCGGCCTCTGCTTGCCTCTGTTTGCTTCTGTTTGCCTATGTTTCACTCTGTTTGCCTCTGTTTCACTCCGTTTCCCTCTGTTTCACTCTGTTTGCCTCTGTTTCACTCTGTTTGCCTCTGTTTGCCTCTGCTTAAGTCTGTTTGCTAATGTTTCAGTCTATTTGCCTCTGTTTAAGTCTGTTTGCCTCTGTTTCACTCTGTTTGCTTCTGTTTCACTCTGTTTGCCTCTGTTTCACTCTGGTTGCCTCTTTTTCACTCTGTCGGCCTCTGCTTGCCTCTGTTTGCTTCTGTTTGCCTCTGTTTCACTCTGTTTGCCTCTGTTTCACTCCGTTTCCCTCTGTTTCACTCTGTTTGCCTCTGTTTCACTCTGTTTGCCTCTGTTTGCCTCTGCTTAAGTCTGTTTGCTAATGTTTCAGTCTGTTTGCCTCTGTTTAAGTCTGTTTGCCTCTGTTTCACTCTGTTTGCCTCTGTTTCACTCTGTTTGCCTCTGTTTCACTCTGTTTGCCTCTGTTTCACTCTGTTTGCCTCTGTTTGCCTCTGTTTGCCTCTGTTTGCTTCTGTTTGCCTCTGTTTCACTCTGTTTGCCTCTGTTTCACTCCGTTTGCCTCTGTTTCAGTCTGTTTGCCTCTGTTTGCCTCTGTTTGCCTCTGTTTCAGTCTGTTTGCCTGTGTTTGCCTCTGTTTGCCTCTGTTTAAGTCTGTTTGCCTCTGTTTAAGTCTGTTTGCCTCTGTTTCACTCTGTTTGCCTCTGTTTTGCTCTTTTTGCCTCAGTTTGTCTATGTTTAAGTCTGTTTGCATCTGTTTGAGTCTGTTTGCCTCTGTTTCACTCTTTTTCCCTCTGTTTCACTCTGTTTGCCTCTGTTTAAGTCTGTTTGCCTCTGTTTAAGTCTGTTTGCCTCTGCTTAAGTCTGTTTGCCTCTGTTTAACTCTCTTTGCCTCTGTTTCACTCTGTTTGCCTCTGTTTCACTCTGTTTGCTTCTGTTTCACTCTGTTTGCCTCTGTTTCTCTCTGTTTGCCTCTGTTTCACTCTGTTTGCTTCTGTTTGCCTCTGTTTCACTCTGTTTGCCTCCGTTTAAGTCTGTTTGCCACTGTTTAAGTCTGTTTACCTCTGTTTAAGTCTGCTTGCCTCTGTTTCACTCCGTTTGCCCCTGATTAAGTCTGTTTGCCTCTGTTTCACTCTGTTTGCCTCTGTTTCACTCTGTTTGCCTCTGTTTCACTCTGTTTGCCTCTGTTTCACTCTTTTTGCCTCTGATTCACTCTTTATGCCTCTGTTTCACTCTGTTTAACACTATTTAAATCTGTTTGCCTCTGTTTGCCTCTGTTTAACCCTGTTTGCCTCCGTTTGCCTCAGTTTGCCTCTGTTCGCATCTGTTTGCCTCTGTTTGCCTCTTTTTAAGTCTGTTTGCTTCTGTTTAAGTCTGTTTGCCTCTGTTTAAGTCCGTTTGAATCTGTTTAAGTCTGTTTGCCTCTGTCTAAGTCTGTTTGCCTCTGTTTCAGTCTGTTTGCCTCTGTTTAAGTCTGTTTGCCTCTGTTTCAATCTGTTTGCCTCTGTTTGCCTCTTTTTGCCTCTATTTCAGTCTGTTTGCCTCTGTTTAAGTCTGTTTGTCTCTGTTTAAGTCTGTTTGCATCTGTTTGAGTCTGTTTGCCTCTGTTTCACTCTGTTTGCCTCTGTTTCACTCTGTTTGCCTCTGTTTAAGTCTGTTTGCCTCTGTTTAAGTCGATTTGCCTCTGCTTAAGTCTGTTTGCCTCTGTTTAACTCTCTTTGCCTCTGATTCAATTTGTTTGCCTCTGTTTCACTCTGTTTGCCTCTGTTTAATCCTGTTTGCCTCTGTTTGCCTCTGTTTGCCTCTGCTTGCCTCTGTTTGCCTCTGTTTAACTCTGTTTGCCTCTGTTTAAGTCTGTTTGCCTCTGTTTAAGTCTGTTTCCCTCCGTTTAAGTCTGTTTGCCACTGTTTAAGTCTGTTTGCCTCTGTTTAAGTCTGCTTGCCTCTGTTTCACTCCGTTTGCCCCTGATTAAGTCTAATTGCCTCTGTTTCACTCTGTTTGCCTCAGTTTCCCTCTGTTTGCCTCTGTTTGCCTCTGTTTGCCTCTTTTTAAGTCTGTTTGCTTCTGTTTAAGTCTGGTTGCCTCTGTTTCAGTCTGTTTGCCTCAGTTTCACTCTGTTTGTCTCTGTTTCACTCTGTTTGCCTCTGTTTCTCTCTGTTTGCCTCTGTTACACTCTGTTTGCCTCTGTTTCACTCTGTTTGCCTCTGTTTCACTCTGCTTGCCTCTGTTTAATCCTGTTTGCCTCTGTTTGCCTCTGTTTTACTCTGTTTGTTTCTGTTTCACTCTGTTTGTCTCTGTTTCACTCTGTTTGCCTCTGTTTCTCTCTGTTTGCCTCTGTTTCACTCTGTTTGCCTCTGTTTGCCTCTGTTTGCTTCTGTTTGCCTCTGTTTCACTCTGTTTGCCTCTGTTTCACTCCGTTTGCCTCTATTTCACTCTGTTTGACTCTGTTTCACTCGGTTTGCCTCTGTTTCAGTCTTTTTGCCTCTGTTTGCCTCTGTTTGCCTCTGTTTGCCTCTGTTTAAGTCTGTTTGCCTCTGTTTAAGTCTGTTTGCCTCTGTTTCACTCTGTTTGCCTCTGTTTCACTCTCTTTGCCTCTGTTTTGCTCTTTTTGCCTCTGTTTGTCTCTGTTTAAGTCTGTTTGCATCTGTTTGAGTCTGTTTGCCTCTGTTTCACTCTGTTTGCCTCTGTTTCACTCTGTTTGCCTCTGTTTAAGTCTTTTTGCCTCTGTTTAAATCTGTTTGCCTCTGCTTAAGTCTGTTTGCCTGTGTTTAACTCTCTTTGCCTCTGTTTCACTCTGTTTGCCTCTCTTTCACTCTGTTTGCCTCTGTTTAATCCTGTTTACCTCTGTTTGCCTCTGTTTGCCTCTGTTTGCCTCTGCTTGCCTCTGTTTGCCTCTGTTTAACTCTGTTTGCCTCTGTTTAAGTCTGTTTGCCTCTGTTTAAGTCTGTTTGCCTCCGTTTAAGTCTGTTTGCCACTGTTTAAGTCTGGTTGCCTCTGTTTAAGTCTGGTTGCCTCTGTTTCACTCTGTTTGCTTCTGTTTCACTCTGTTTGTCTCTGTTTCACTCTGTTTGCCTCTGTTTCACTCTGTTTGCCTCTGTTTAAGTCTGTTTGCCTCTGTTTCACTCTGTTTGCCTCTGTTTGCCTCTGTTTGCCTCTGTTTGCTTCTGTTTGCCTCTGTTTCACTCTGTTTGCCTCTGTTTCACTCCGTTTGCCTCTGTTTCACTCTGTTTGCCTCTGTTTCACTCTGTTTGCCTCTGTTTACCTCTGTTTAAGTCTATTTGCCTCTGTTTAAGTCTGTTTGCCTCTGTTTCACTCTGTTTGCCTCTGTTTCACTCTGTTTGCCTCTGTTTTGCTTTTTTTGCCTCTGTTTGTCTCTGTTTAAGACTGTTTGCATCTGCTTGAGTCTGTTTGCCTCTGTTTCACTCTGTTTGCCTCTGTTTCACTCTGGCTGCCTCTGTTTAAGTCTGTTTGCCTCTGTTTAAGTCTGTTTGCCTCTGCTTAAGTCTGTTTGCCTCTGTTTAACTCTCTTTGCCTCTGTTTCACTCTGTTTGCCTCTTTCACTCTGTTTGCCTCTGTTAAATCCTGTTTGCCTCTGTTTGCCTCTGTTTGCCTCTGTTTGCCTCTGCTTGCCTCTGTTTGCCTCTGTTTAACTCTGTTTGCCTCTGTTTAATTCTGTTTGCCTCTGTTTCACTCTGTTTGCCTCCGTTTAAGTCTGTTTGCCACTGTTTAAGTCTGTTTGCCTCCGTTTAAGTCTGCTTGCCTCTGTTTCACTCCGTTTGCCCCTGATTAAGTCTGTTTGCCTCTGTTTCACTCTGTTTGCCTCTGTTTCACTCTGTTTGCCTCTGTTTCACTCTTTTTGCCTCTGATTCACTCTTTATGCCACTGTTTCACTCTGTTTAAATCTATTTAAATCTGTTTGCCTCTGTTTGCCTCTGTTCGCATCTGTTAGCCTCTGCTTGCCTCTTTTTAAGTCTGTTTGCTTCTGTTTGAGTCTGTTTGCCTCTGTCTAAGTCCGTTTGCCTCTGTTTCACTCTGTTTGCCTCTGTTTCACTCTGTTTGCCTCTGTTTAAGTCTGTTTGCCTCTGTTTAAGTCTGTTTGCCTCTGCTTAAGTCTGTTTGCCTCTGTTTAACTCTCTTTGCCTCTGTTTCACTCTGTTTGCCTCTCTTTCACTCTGTTTGCCTCTGTTTAATCCTGTTTGCCTCTGCTTGCCTCTGTTTGACTCTGTTTGCCTCTGCTTGCCTCTGTTTGCCTCTGTTTAACTCTGTTTGCCTCTGTATAAGTCTGTTTGCCTCTGTTTAAGTCTGTTTGCCTCCGTTTAAGTCTGTTTGCCACTGTTTAAGTCTGTTTGCCTCTGTTTAAGTCTGCTTGCCTCTGTTTCACTCCGTTTGCCCCTGATTAAGTCTGTTTGCCTCTGTTTCACTCTGTTTGCCTCTGTTTCACTCTGTTTGCCTCTGTTTCACTCTGTTTGCCTCTGTTTCACTCTTTTTGCCTCTGATTCACTCTTTGTGCCTCTGTTTCACTCTGCTAAACTCTGTTTAAGTCTGTTTGCCTCTGCTTAAGTCTGTTTGCCTCTGTTTAACTCTCTTTGCCTCTGTTTCACTCTGTTTGCCTCTCTTTCACTCTGTTTGCCTCTGTTTAATCCTGTTTGCCTCTGCTTGCCTCTGTTTGACTCTGTTTGCCTCTGCTTGCCTCTGTTTGCCTCTGTTTAACTCTGTTTGCCTCTGTATAAGTCTGTTTGCCTCTGTTTAAGTCTGTTTGCCTCCGTTTAAGTCTGTTTGCCACTGTTTAAGTCTGTTTGCCTCTGTTTAAGTCTGCTTGCCTCTGTTTCACTCCGTTTGCCCCTGATTAAGTCTGTTTGCCTCTGTTTCACTCCGTTTGCCTCTGTTTCACTCCGTTTGCCTCTGTTTCACTCTGTTTGCCTCTGTTTCACTCTGTTTGCCTCTGTTTGCCTCTGTTTAAGTCTGTTTGCCTCTGTTTAAGTCTGTTTGCCTCTGTTTCACTCTGTTTGCCTCTGTTTCACTCTGTTTGCCTCTGTTTTGCTTTTTTTGCCTCTGTTTGTCTCTGTTTAAGACTGTTTGCATCTGCTTGAGTCTGTTTGCCTCTGTTTCACTCTGTTTGCCTCTGTTTCACTCTGGCTGCCTCTGTTTAAGTCTGTTTGCCTCTGTTTAAGTCTGTTTGCCTCTGCTTAAGTCTGTTTGCCTCTGTTTAACTCTCTTTGCCTCTGTTTCACTCTGTTTGCCTCTTTCACTCTGTTTGCCTCTGTTAAATCCTGTTTGCCTCTGTTTGCCTCTGTTTGCCTCTGTTTGCCTCTGCTTGCCTCTGTTTGCCTCTGTTTAACTCTGTTTGCCTCTGTTTAATTCTGTTTGCCTCTGTTTCACTCTGTTTGCCTCCGTTTAAGTCTGTTTGCCACTGTTTAAGTCTGTTTGCCTCCGTTTAAGTCTGCTTGCCTCTGTTTCACTCCGTTTGCCCCTGATTAAGTCTGTTTGCCTCTGTTTCACTCTGTTTGCCCCTGATTAAGTCTGTTTGCCTCTGTTTCACTCTGTTTGCCTCTGTTTCACTCTGTTTGCCTCTGTTTCACTCTGTTTGCCTCTGTTTCACTCTTTTTGCCTCTGATTCACTCTTTATGCCTCTGTTTCACTCTGTTTAACACTATTTAAATCTGTTTGCCTCTGTTTGCCTCTGTTTAACCCTGTTTGCCTCCGTTTGCCTCAGTTTGCCTCTGTTCGCATCTGTTTGCCTCTGTTTGCCTCTTTTTAAGTCTGTTTGCTTCTGTTTAAGTCTGTTTGCCTCTGTTTAAGTCCGTTTGAATCTGTTTAAGTCTGTTTGCCTCTGTCTAAGTCTGTTTGCCTCTGTTTCAGTCTGTTTGCCTCTGTTTAAGTCTGTTTGCCTCTGTTTCACTCTGTTTGCCTCTGTTTCACTCTGTTTGCCTCTGTTTAAGTCTGTTTGCCTCTGTTTAAGTCGATTTGCCTCTGCTTAAGTCTGTTTGCCTCTGTTTAACTCTCTTTGCCTCTGTTTCACTCTGTTTGCCTCTCTTTCAGTCTGTTTGCCTCTGTTTAATCCTGTTTGCCTCTGTTTGCCTCTGTTTGCCTCTGTTTGCCTCTGCTTGCCTCTGTTTGCCTCTGTTTAACTCTGTTTGCCTCTGTTTAAGTCTGTTTGCCTCTGTTTAAGTCTGTTTCCCTCCGTTTAAGTCTGTTTGCCACTGTTTAAGTCTGTTTGCCTCTGTTTAAGTCTGCTTGCCTCTGTTTCACTCCGTTTGCCCCTGATTAAGTCTGTTTGCCTCTGTTTCACTCTGTTTGCCTCAGTTTCCCTCTGTTTGCCTCTGTTTGCCTCTGTTTGCCTCTTTTTAAGTCTGTTTGCTTCTGTTTAAGTCTGGTTGCCTCTGTTTCAGTCTGTTTGCCTCAGTTTCACTCTGTTTGTCTCTGTTTCACTCTGTTTGCCTCTGTTTCTCTCTGTTTGCCTCTGTTACACTCTGTTTGCCTCTGTTTCACTCTGTTTGCCTCTGTTTCACTCTGTTTGCATCTGTTTAATCCTGTTTGCCTCTGTTTGCCTCTGTTTTACTCTGTTTGTTTCTGTTTCACTCTGTTTGTCTCTGTTTCACTCTGTTTGCCTCTGTTTCTCTCTGTTTGCCTCTGTTTCACTCTGTTTGCCTCTGTTTGCCTCTGTTTGCTTCTGTTTGCCTCTGTTTCACTCTGTTTGCCTCTGTTTCACTCCGTTTGCCCTCTGTTTCACTCTGTTTGACTCTGTTTCACTCGGTTTGCCTCTGTTTCAGTCTGTTTGCCTCTGGTTTGCCTCTGTTTGCCTCTGTTTGCCTCTGTTTAAGTCTGTTTGCCTCTGTTTAAGTCTGTTTGCCTCTGTTTCACTCTGTTTGCCTCTGTTTCACTCTCTTTGCCTCTGTTTTGCTCTTTTTGCCTCTGTTTGTCTCTGTTTAAGTCTGTTTGCATCTGTTTGAGTCTGTTTGCCTCTGTTTCACTCTGTTTGCCTCTGTTTCACTCTGCTTGCCTCTGTTTAAATCTTTTTGCCTCTGTTTAAGTCTGTTTGCCCTCTGCTTAAGTCTGTTTGCCTGTGTTTAACTCTCTTTGCCTCTGTTTCACTCTGTTTGCCTCTCTTTCACTCTGTTTGCCTCTGTTTAATCCTGTTTACCTCTGTTTGCCTCTGTTTGCCTCTGTTTGCCTCTGCTTGCCTCTGTTTGCCTCTGCTTAACTCTGTTTGCCTCTGTTTAAGTCTGTTTGCCTCTGTTTAAGTCTGTTTGCCTCCGTTTAAGTCTGTTTGCCACTGTTTAAGTCTGGTTGCCTCTGTTTAAGTCTGGTTGCCTCTGTTTCACTCTGTTTGCTTCTGTTTCACTCTGTTTGTCTCTGTTTCACTCTGTTTGCCTCTGTTTCACTCTGTTTGCCTCTGTTTAAGTCTGTTTGCCTCTGTTTCACTCTGTTTGCCTCTGTTTGCCACTGTTTGCCTCTGTTTGCTTCTGTTTGCCTCTGTTTCACTCTGTTTGCCTCTGTTTCACTCCGTTTGCCTCTGTTTCACTCTGTTTGCCTCTGTTTCACTCTGTTTGCCTCTGTTTGCCTCTGTTTAAGTCTGTTTGCCTCTGTTTAAGTCTGTTTGCCTCTGTTTCACTCTGTTTGCCTCTGTTTCACTCTGTTTGCCCTCTGTTTTGCTTTTTTTGCCTCTGTTTGTCTCTGTTTAAGACTGTTTGCATCTGCTTGAGTCTGTTTGCCTCTGTTTCACTCTGTTTGCCTCTGTTTCACTCTGGCTGCCTCTGTTTAAGTCTGTTTGCCTCTGTTTAAGTCTGTTTGCCTCTGCTTAAGTCTGTTTGCCTCTGTTTAACTCTCTTTGCCTCTGTTTCACTCTGTTTGCCTCTTTCACTCTGTTTGCCTCTGTTAAATCCTGTTTGCCTCTGTTTGCCTCTGTTTGCCTCTGTTTGCCTCTGCTTGCCTCTGTTTGCCTCTGTTTAACTCTGTTTGCCTCTGTTTAATTCTGTTTGCCTCTGTTTCACTCTGTTTGCCTCCGTTTAAGTCTGTTTGCCACTGTTTAAGTCTGTTTGCCTCCGTTTAAGTCTGCTTGCCTCTGTTTCACTCCGTTTGCCCCTGATTAAGTCTGTTTGCCTCTGTTTCACTCTGTTTGCCCCTGATTAAGTCTGTTTGCCTCTGTTTCACTCTGTTTGCCTCTGTTTCACTCTGTTTGCCTCTGTTTCACTCTGTTTGCCTCTGTTTCACTCTTTTTGCCTCTGATTCACTCTTTATGCCTCTGTTTCACTCTGTTTAACACTATTTAAATCTGTTTGCCTCTGTTTGCCTCTGTTTAACCCTGTTTGCCTCCGTTTGCCTCAGTTTGCCTCTGTTCGCATCTGTTTGCCTCTGTTTGCCTCTTTTTAAGTCTGTTTGCTTCTGTTTAAGTCTGTTTGCCTCTGTTTAAGTCCGTTTGAATCTGTTTAAGTCTGTTTGCCTCTGTCTAAGTCTGTTTGCCTCTGTTTCAGTCTGTTTGCCTCTGTTTAAGTCTGTTTGCCTCTGTTTCAATCTGTTTGCCTCTGTTTGCCTCTTTTTGCCTCTATTTCAGTCTGTTTGCCTCTGTTTAAGTCTGTTTGTCTCTGTTTAAGTCTGTTTGCATCTGTTTGAGTCTGTTTGCCCTCTGTTTCACTCTGTTTGCCTCTGTTTCACTCTGTTTGCCTCTGTTTAAGTCTGTTTGCCTCTGTTTAAGTCGATTTGCCTCTGCTTAAGTCTGTTTGCCTCTGTTTAACTCTCTTTGCCTCTGTTTCTCTCTGTTTGCCTCTCTTTCACTCTGTTTGCCTCTGTTTAATCCTGTTTGCCTCTGTTTGCCTCTGTTTGCCTCTGTTTGCCTCTGCTTGCCTCTGTTTAACTCTGTTTGCCTCTGTTTAAGTCTGTTTGCCTCTGTTTAAGTCTGTTTCCCTCCGTTTAAGTCTGTTTGCCACTGTTTAAGTCTGTTTGCCCTCTGTTTAAGTCTGCTTGCCTCTGTTTCACTCCGTTTGCCCCTGATTAAGTCTGTTTGCCTCTGTTTCACTCTGTTTGCCTCAGTTTCCCTCTGTTTGCCTCTTTTTGCCTCTTTTTGCCTCTTTTTAAGTCTGTTTGCTTCTGTTTAAGTCTGGTTGCCTCTGTTTCAGTCTGTTTGCCTCAGTTTCACTCTGTTTGCCTCTGTTTCACTCTGTTTGCCTCTGTTTCTCTCTGTTTGCCTCTGTTACACTCTGTTTGCCTCTGTTTCACTCTGTTTGCCTCTGTTTCACTCTGTTTGCCTCTGTTTAATCCTGTTTGCCTCTGTTAGCCTCTGTTTTACTCTGTTTGTTTCTGTTTCACTCTGTTTGTCTCTGTTTCACTCTGTTTGCCTCTGTTTCTCTCTGTTTGCCCTCTGTTTCACTCTGTTTGCCTCTGTTTGCCTCTGTTTGCTTCTGTTTGCCTCTGTTTCACTCTGTTTGCCTCTGTTTCACTCCGTTTGCCTCTATTTCACTCTGTTTGACTCTGTTTCACTCGGTTTGCCTCTGTTTCAGTCTTTTTGCCTCTGTTTGCCTCTGTTTGCCTCTGTTTGCCTCTGTTTAAGTCTGTTTGCCTCTGTTTAAGTCCTGTTTGCCTCTGTTTCACTCTGTTTGCCTCTGTTTCACTCTCTTTGCCTCTGTTTTGCTCTTTTTGCCTCTGTTTGTCTCTGTTTAAGTCTGTTTGCATCTGTTTGAGTCTGTTTGCCTCTGTTTCACTCTGTTTGCCTCTGTTTCACTCTGTTTGCCTCTGTTTAAGTCTTTTTGCCTCTGTTTAAATCTGTTTGCCTCTGCTTAAGTCTGTTTGCCTGTGTTTAACTCTCTTTGCCTCTGTTTCACTCTGTTTGCCTCTGTTTAATCCTGTTTACCTCTGTTTGCCTCTGTTTGCATCTGTTTGCCTCTGCTTGCCTCTGTTTGCCTCTGTTTAACACTGTTTGCCTCTGTTTAAGTCTGTTTGCCTCTGTTTAAGTCTGTTTGCCTCCGTTTAAGTCTGTTTGCCACTGTTTAAGTCTGGTTGCCTCTGTTTAAGTCTGGTTGCCTCTGTTTCACTCTGTTTGCTTCTGTTTCACTCTGTTTGTCTCTGTTTCAATCTGTTTGCCTCTGTTTCACTCTGTTTGCCTCTGTTTAAGTCTGTTTGCCTCTGTTTCACTCTGTTTGCCTCTGTTTGCCTCTGTTTGCCTCTGTTTGCTTCTGTTTGCCTCTGTTTCACTCTGTTTGCCTCTGTTTCACTCCGTTTGCCTCTGTTTCACTCTGTTTGCCTCTGTTTCACTCTGTTTGCCTCTGTTTACCTCTGTTTAAGTCTGTTTGCCTCTGTTTAAGTCTGTTTGCCTCTGTTTCACTCTGTTTGCCTCTGTTTCACTCTGTTTGCCTCTGTTTTGCTTTTTTTGCCTCTGTTTGTCTCTGTTTAAGACTGTTTGCATCTGCTTGAGTCTGTTTGCCTCTGTTTCACTCTGTTTGCCTCTGTTTCACTCTGGCTGCCTCTGTTTAAGTCTGTTTGCCTCTGTTTAAGTCTGTTTGCCTCTGCTTAAGTCTGTTTGCCTCTGTTTAACTCTCTTTGCCTCTGTTTCACTCTGTTTGCCTCTTTCACTCTGTTTGCCTCTGTTAAATCCTGTTTGCCTCTGTTTGCCTCTGTTTGCCTCTGTTTGCCTCTGCTTGCCTCTGTTTGCCTCTGTTTAACTCTGTTTGCCTCTGTTTAATTCTGTTTGCCTCTGTTTCACTCTGTTTGCCTCCGTTTAAGTCTGTTTGCCACTGTTTAAGTCTGTTTGCCTCCGTTTAAGTCTGCTTGCCTCTGTTTCACTCCGTTTGCCCCTGATTAAGTCTGTTTGCCTCTGTTTCACTCTGTTTGCCTCTGTTTCACTCTGTTTGCCTCTGTTTCACTCTTTTTGCCTCTGATTCACTCTTTATGCCACTGTTTTCACTCTGTTTAAATCTATTTAAATCTGTTTGCCTCTGTTTGCCTCTGTTCGCATCTGTTAGCCACTGCTTGCCTCTTTTTAAGTCTGTTTGCTTCTGTTTGAGTCTGTTTGCCTCTGTCTAAGTCCGTTTGCCTCTGTTTCACTCTGTTTGCCTCTGTTTCACTCTGTTTGCCTCTGTTTAAGTCTGTTTGCCTCTGTTTAAGTCTGTTTGCCTCTGCTTAAGTCTGTTTGCCTCTGTTTAACTCTCTTTGCCTCTGTTTCACTCTGTTTGCCTCTCTTTCACTCTGTTTGCCTCTGTTTAATCCTGTTTGCCTCTGCTTGCCTCTGTTTGACTCTGTTTGCCTCTGCTTGCCTCTGTTTGCCTCTGTTTAACTCTGTTTGCCTCTGTATAAGTCTGTTTGCCTCTGTTTAAGTCTGTTTGCCTCCGTTTAAGTCTGTTTACCACTGTTTAAGTCTGTTTGCCTCTGTTTAAGTCTGCTTGCCTCTGTTTCACTCCGTTTGCCCCTGATTAAGTCTGTTTGCCTCTGTTTCACTCTGTTTGCCTCTGTTTCACTCTGTTTGCCTCTGTTTCACTCTGTTTGCCTCTGTTTAAGTCTGTTTGCCTCTGTTTAAGTCTGTTTGCCTCTGCTTAAGTCTGTTTGCCTCTGTTTAACTCTCTTTGCCTCTGTTTCACTCTGTTTGCCTCTCTTTCACTCTGTTTGCCTCTGTTTAATCCTGTTTGCCTCTGCTTGCCTCTGTTTGACTCTGTTTGCCTCTGCTTGCCTCTGTTTGCCTCTGTTTAACTCTGTTTGCCTCTGTATAAGTCTGTTTGCCTCTGTTTAAGTCTGTTTGCCTCCGTTTAAGTCTGTTTGCCACTGTTTAAGTCTGTTTGCCTCTGTTTAAGTCTGCTTGCCTCTGTTTCACTCCGTTTGCCCCTGATTAAGTCTGTTTGCCTCTGTTTCACTCTGTTTGCCTCTGTTTCACTCTGTTTGCCTCTGTTTCACTCTGTTTGCCTCTGTTTCACTCTTTTTGCCTCTGATTCACTCTTTATGCCTCTGTTTCACTCTGCTAAACTCTATTTAAATCTGTTTGCCTCTGTTTGCCTCTGTTTAACCCTGTTTGCCTCCGTTTGCCTCAGTTTGCCTCTGTTCGCATCTGTTTGCCTCTGTTTGCCTCTGTTTGCCTCTTTTTAAGTCTGTTTGCTTCTGTGTAAGACTGTTTGCCTCTGTTTAAGTCTGTTTGCCTCCGTTTAAGTCTGTTTGCCACTGTTTAAGTCTGTTTTCCTCCGTTTAAGTCTGTTTGCCACTGTTTAAGTCTGGTTGCCTCTGTTTAAGTCTGGTTGCCTCTGTTTCACTCTGTTTGCTTTTTTTTCACTCTGTTTGTCTCTGTTTCACTCTGTTCGCCTCTGTGTCACTCTGTTTGCCTCTGTTTAAGTCTGTTTGCATCTGTTTACGTCTGTTTGCCTCCGTTTCACCTCTGTTTGCCCCTGTTTAAGTCTGTTTGCCTCTGTTTCACTCTGTTTGCCTCTGTTTCACTCCGTTTGCCTCTGTTTCACTCTGTTTGCCTGTGTTTCACTCTGTTTGCTTCTGTTTCACTCTGTTTGCCTCTGTTTCGCTCTGTTTGCCTCTGCTTGTCTCTGTTTAAGTCTGTTTGCCTCTGTTTGAGTCTCTTTGCCTCTGTTTCAGTCGGTTTGCCTCTGTTTAAGTCTGTTTGCCTCTGTTTCACTCTGTTTGCATCTGTTTTACTCCTTTTGCCTCTGTTTCACTGTGTTTGCCTCTGTTTCACTCTGTTTGTCTCTGTTAGCCTCTGTTTGCTTCTGTTTGCCTCTGTTTCACTCTGTTTGCCTCTGTTGCAGTCTGTTTGCCTCTGTTTCACTCTGTTTGCCTCTGTTTAAGTCTGTTTGCCTCTGTA
>JANJGN010005163.1:0-5000 GCA_026770705.1 Isurus oxyrinchus
CAGTGCCGGCCGCATTCGGGACTCGGTGACCACGCCGGCCGGGACTGTGTCTCCAGACAGAGCGGACGGGCGAGCCAGCCTCCCCCCCTGACAGGGAGGCCAGTGCCGGGTTCAGCTATATTCTATCGGAACCGTCAGTGCGAAGGACACACACGCACGGGAGCACTCTGGGGTTGCCGCGTGCACCTTCGTCTTATTTTATGCCCGAGAAATGGTGCGTTCAGTCGAAGGAGCGGGTTCTGGCGCCCAGAGAGCTTGCTGGATGAGACTCTCAGGGTCGAGGCGGCGGACCTGGCGACCGACACCCGCTCCTCCACTGTAAAATCGTGCCACTCGGTTGACATGATCGGCGCCTCGGGCTCACACGGCGTCGTCTCGCTTCGAGAGGTGCGCCAGCCACCACTCGAACATGCTCATGTCCGTCTGCGACCCCGGAGGGCACAGAAGAGGGAGGGACAACCGCTCAGCCTGAACACCAGCAGACGCTGGCCCGCCGAGGGCCCTCCCGCGTCGGACAACAAACACCAGATCTTTCGCAAACAAAGAAAACGGAACCGACCTTTTGGCGATCGCACGGAAGGAAGCAGCCGGCCAGGCGCGCGTCGCCTTTGCAACTAACACTTTTTTCCATGTTTCTGCACGCACTCTGTGTTCACTCGGGCCTTGTCAAACACTGCGTGCGACCCATGGGGTCTCAGGCACCCTGCCATGTATGCCTGTGAACAGAATTGCTGTTCTTTTCAAAGTGCACCGCCGGGTGACACTTTGTCTTTTTTACATCATTAAGTCACACCAGCCACCAGGTGAAACTTTCAGATTATTTTTGTTCAAAGGAAGCAACAGGTTGGCGCTCGCACGGAAGGAAGCCTGCAGCCGGCGTGCGTCGCCTGCGTTCAACAGGGTTCTGGGCACGCACTTTGGCAACCCAAGGGGACTAATGAACAGACTTTGTGTTTTATTCATCATGAAGGACACCGCCAGGTGACACTTAAGAGAATATTTCTGTTTAGGATATATATACATATATACATCTGTTCATGTCGCCACAAAATTATTGAAACCAGGGTTACCACCGGCCTGGGCCCCGGACGATTTTTCAGACCGACAACATAGCTCGGAAAGCCCGCATAAATTGCACTTACATCGTCATTTTGGACTTCCGAGAGGTCATTGGAAGGTGTTCTATTTGAAATAGTTGACCTTCCTCAAAGTCGCACTTTTTAGGCATTTTTAAAGTGTGACCGTTGCCTTAAAATGTTCTGAAAATCGTGTCCCCGAAATTCTCCGGGTACCCCGCCAATCCCCCCGGCCAACAATTGCACCCGAGAGGTGGGGCGGTAGCCCTACCGTCCAGGAGGCCTCAAAAGCCCGCAAAGCGCCATTTTGCCGTTTCCTCTTCGGGAGAACCGAAGGGAAATCATTAATGAGCTGGACGAGTACCATGCCAAAAATTGCAACCGACCCAGCCGTCGGGCCGATTCGCTACTCTCAGGGGGAATACCCCCACTGCGAGCCGGGCAAGAGCCTCGGATTCGACGCCATACGCTTCCGTCTGAGCACGGATTTTGTTCTCCCGGGCCCAGGAGACACTTTCCACGGCCGGCGAATGCAATCTGGGGTGCATTTTATTTATTAGTTACTGATTTCTCTTCCAAACTTGCCTCTGCCACAGACTAAGTCCAAATGGTTAATGATTTCTCCGCCACACTTGCCTCGCTGCCAGAGACTAAGTCCAAACGGTTAATGATTTCTCCGCCACACTTGCCTCTCTGCCAGAGACGAAGTCCAAACGGTTAATGATTTCTCCGCCACACTTGCCTCGCTGCCAGAGACTAAGTCCAAATGGTTACTGATTTCTCCACTGCACTTGCCTCTGTGCCAGAGACGAAGTCCAAATGGTTAATGATTTCTGCACCACACTTGCCTCTCTGCCAGAGACGAAGTCCAAACGGTTAATGATTTCTCCGCCACACTTGCCTCGCTGCCAGCGACTAAGTCCAAATGGTTACTGATTTCTCCACTGCACTTGCCTCTGTGCCAGAGACGAAGTCCAAATGGTTAATGATTTCTGCACCACACTTGCCTCTCTGCCAGAGACGAAGTCCAAATGGTTAATGATTTCTCCACTGCACTTGCCTCTGTGCCAGAGACGAAGTCCAAATGGTTAATGATTTCTGCACCACACTTGCCTCGCTGCCAGAGACTAAGTCCAAATGGTTACTGATTTCTCCACTGCACTTGCCTCTGTGCCAGAGACGAAGTCCAAATGGTTAATGATTTCTGCACCACACTTGCCTCTCTGCCAGAGACTAAGTCCAAACGGTTAATGATTTCTCCGCCACACTTGCCTCGCTGCCAGAGACTAAGTCCAAATGGTTAATGATTTCTGCACCACACTTGCCTCGCTGCCAGAGACTAAGTCCAAATGGTTAATGATTTCTGCACCACACTTGCCTCTCTGCCAGAGACTAAGTCCAAACGGTTAATGATTTCTCCGCCACACTTGCCTCGCTGCCAGAGACTAAGTCCAAATGGTTAATGATTTCTGCACCACACTTGCCTCGCTGCCAGAGACGAAGTCCAAATGGTTAATGATTTCTCAGGGCCACTGTCCCATTGGTTAGCCATTTCTCCAGAGGCTTACCGAGGCCAACCTGCGATATCTCGCGGACCCGGAGGCCCCGTTGCACGTCCTGCACATTCAGTCCGAGGTGCATTGGTTACCCATTTCTCCAGAAGCTTACCGAAGGCACACCGTCACACCTCGCGGGCCCCGAGGCCACTTTCCCCGGTGCGCAAATTCAATCCGAGGTGCATTGCCCTTAGCCGCCTTCTCCGGCCGGCTTCGGGTGCGTTTCCGGGGCTCCGACCGGGGCAAATCCGGTCCCCGGGGCCAGTGGGAGCCGTCCCCGGGCACGCCCCGGGCTTCCGGTCGCCGCTTTCCGTGACCGACCGAAAGACGGTAAAAAATGCCGAAAATGGACAAAAATGGCCGACGGCGGGGCCTCCTGGTCGGTTAGGCGGCAGCCTGGATCGGTCCCTGCGGACCTGGAGGCTCGAGACGGCACTCGGAGCTGTCGACCGATTCTCGACTTGCCACCTCCTACCATTCTGCAGATACCCCGCCAACCCCCCCAGCCAGCAAATGCAGCCGAGATGTCGGTCGGTAGTCCAGCCGCCGAGGAGGCCTCGAAAGCCCGCGACACCTCCTTTCGCCGTTTCCCCATCGGGAGAACCGAGGGGAAATCATTATCTAGCTCCGGCAGCCCCCCTCCAACAATTGCAACCCGCCCCGTGGCCGGGCCGATTCGCCCCGCCTAGCGGGAATGCCTCCACCGGGGGCCCGGCAGAAGCTTCGGATCCGACCTCCTGGACTTCCGTCTTGGCACGGATTTCCCTCACACGGGCCCCAGGGGCCACTTCCCCCGGCCTTCGGACGCAGCCGGAGGTGCATCGGGCCGAAGCCGCCTTCCCGGCCGGCTTCCGGAGGTTTCCGGGGCAAACTCCGGTCCTCCCGGCGAGGGGGAGCCTTCCCCGTGCACGCCCGGGTGTCAGGCCGCCGCTTTTCTTGACCGGCCGAAAGAGGCGAAAAATGCCGAAAATGACCAAAAATGGCCGACGGCGGGGCCTCCCGGTCGGTTTGGCGGCAGCCTGGGTCGGTCCCTGCAGACCTGGAGGCTCGAGAAGGCACTTGGCGAAGTCGACCCATTCTCGATTTGCCACCTCCTCCTATTCTGCAGATAGCCCGCCAACCTCCACAGCCAGCAAATGCAACCGTCATTCAGGCCGACGACCCTCCGGTAGTCATACCGAGGAAGAGGCACCGAAGCCCCCGCCAGGCCTTCCGGATTGCACCCGCTCCCCGACCGGTTCTTTTTCAAAAAAGGGCCCAGGAGCCCGGATTATTTTAGGACGCGCTCGGGACCGCCCTGAGGGACACCGAACACCCAACCTTTCCCCGGGTCGACCCTCCCCGCCTCGGCCACCGGGGGGGTCGAACCCGATCACCGGTTAATGATTTCCCCCTGCTCGGACTCGGCTGTTTCTCAACCGCGCTTGCCCGGCTCGGCCCCCAGCCCCGGCCCCTCACGTGGGGGCCCTGAATACGCCCCCCGGCAGCCATCTTGGCCCGCCGGCCCGGTATTTTAGGCCGTTTCGACCCTTCCCTGCCCGCTGGCTGACTGGTTCACCATGTCCCCATTCTGCGCTTAGACTTTTCAGCTGCTCGGGATGCCGGCTGATGACGGCTCCCGTACGACCGGGCGGGCGGCTCCAACTACCGGCCGGCTGCCCGGCCTGCTAACCCGTTAAGCATTTCCCCGTCCTGCACACATTCCCTGGACCTGCTGGTGTGTTCTGCAGCTAACTGCACCCCTACGACCGGGCGGGAGGCTATGATTACTGGTCGGCTGCCCTGCCAGGTAACCGCTTAACCGATTCCCCGTTTGGTACTGAGTCCCTGGACCTGCTGGTGTGTTCCGCAGTTAACTGCACACCTATGACCGGGCGGGAGGCTATAATTACCGGCCGCAGCCTTGCCTGCTAACCGGCTGCCCGTGTCCCCATTCGGTTACTTAGTCCGTGGACCTGCTGGTGTGTTCTGCAGCTAACTGCACCCCTATGACCGGGCGGGAGGCTGTAAATACCGGCCGGCAGCCCAGCCTGCTAACCGGCTGCCCGTGTCCCCCATTCTGTCCTTAGTCCTTGGACCTGCTGGTGTGTTCTGCAGCTAACTGCACCCCTATGGCAGGCCGGCATCCCTGCCTGCTGACCCGGCTGCCCGTGTCCTCATTCTGTACTTAGTCCTTGACCTGCTGGTGTGTTCTGCAGCTAACTGCACCCCTATGACCGGGCGGGAGGCTGTAATTACCGGCCGGCAGCCCTGCCTGCTGACCGGCTGCCCGTGTCCTCATTCTGTACTTAGTCCTTGGACCTGCTGGTGTGTTCTGCAGCTGACTGCGCCTCTATTACCCGGCGGGAGGCTATAATTACCGGTCGGC
>JANJGN010005163.1:17500-22500 GCA_026770705.1 Isurus oxyrinchus
TTGTTCAAAGGAAGCAACAGGTTGGCGCTCGCACGGAAGGAAGCCTGCAGCCGGCGTGCGTCGCCTGCGTTCAACAGGGTTCTGGGCACGCACTTTGGCAACCCAAGGGGACTAATGAACAGACTTTGTGTTTTATTCATCATGAAGGACACCGCCAGGTGACACTTAAGAGAATATTTCTGTTTAGGATATATATACATATATACATCTGTTCATGTCGCCACAAAATTATTGAAACCAGGGTTACCACCGGCCTGGGCCCCGGACGATTTTTCAGACCGACAACATAGCTCGGAAAGCCCGCATAAATTGCACTTACATCGTCATTTTGGACTTCCGAGAGGTCATTGGAAGGTGTTCTATTTGAAATAGTTGACCTTCCTCAAAGTCGCACTTTTTTAGGCATTTTTAAAGTGTGACCGTTGCCTTAAAATGTTCTGAAAATCGTGTCCCCGAAATTCTCCGGGTACCCCGCCAATCCCCCCGGCCAACAATTGCACCCGAGAGGTGGGGCGGTAGCCCTACCGTCCAGGAGGCCTCAAAAGCCCGCAAAGCGCCATTTTGCCGTTTCCTCTTCGGGAGAACCGAAGGGAAATCATTAATGAGCTGGACGAGTACCATGCCAAAAATTGCAACCGACCCAGCCGTCGGGCCGATTCGCTACTCTCAGGGGGAATACCCCCACTGCGAGCCGGGCAAGAGCCTCGGATTCGACGCCATACGCTTCCGTCTGAGCACGGATTTTGTTCTCCCGGGCCCAGGAGACACTTTCCACGGCCGGCGAATGCAATCTGGGGTGCATTTTATTTATTAGTTACTGATTTCTCTTCCAAACTTGCCTCTGCCACAGACTAAGTCCAAATGGTTAATGATTTCTCCGCCACACTTGCCTCGCTGCCAGAGACTAAGTCCAAACGGTTAATGATTTCTCCGCCACACTTGCCTCTCTGCCAGAGACGAAGTCCAAACGGTTAATGATTTCTCCGCCACACTTGCCTCGCTGCCAGAGACTAAGTCCAAATGGTTACTGATTTCTCCACTGCACTTGCCTCTGTGCCAGAGACGAAGTCCAAATGGTTAATGATTTCTGCACCACACTTGCCTCTCTGCCAGAGACGAAGTCCAAACGGTTAATGATTTCTCCGCCACACTTGCCTCGCTGCCAGCGACTAAGTCCAAATGGTTACTGATTTCTCCACTGCACTTGCCTCTGTGCCAGAGACGAAGTCCAAATGGTTAATGATTTCTGCACCACACTTGCCTCTCTGCCAGAGACGAAGTCCAAATGGTTAATGATTTCTCCACTGCACTTGCCTCTGTGCCAGAGACGAAGTCCAAATGGTTAATGATTTCTGCACCACACTTGCCTCGCTGCCAGAGACGAAGTCCAAATGGTTACTGATTTCTCCACTGCACTTGCCTCTGTGCCAGAGACGAAGTCCAAATGGTTAATGATTTCTGCACCACACTTGCCTCTCTGCCAGAGACTAAGTCCAAACGGTTAATGATTTCTCCGCCACACTTGCCTCGCTGCCAGAGACTAAGTCCAAATGGTTAATGATTTCTGCACCACACTTGCCTCGCTGCCAGAGACTAAGTCCAAATGGTTAATGATTTCTGCACCACACTTGCCTCTCTGCCAGAGACTAAGTCCAAACGGTTAATGATTTCTCCGCCACACTTGCCTCGCTGCCAGAGACTAAGTCCAAATGGTTAATGATTTCTGCACCACACTTGCCTCGCTGCCAGAGACGAAGTCCAAATGGTTAATGATTTCTCAGGGCCACTGTCCCATTGGTTAGCCATTTCTCCAGAGGCTTACCGAGGCCAACCTGCGATATCTCGCGGACCCGGAGGCCCCGTTGCACGTCCTGCACATTCAGTCCGAGGTGCATTGGTTACCCATTTCTCCAGAAGCTTACCGAAGGCACACCGTCACACCTCGCGGGCCCCGAGGCCACTTTCCCCGGTGCGCAAATTCAATCCGAGGTGCATTGCCCTTAGCCGCCTTCTCCGGCCGGCTTCGGGTGCGTTTCCGGGGCTCCGACCGGGGCAAATCCGGTCCCCGGGGCCAGTGGGAGCCGTCCCCGGGCACGCCCGGGCTTCCGGTCGCCGCTTTCCGTGACCGACCGAAAGACGGTAAAAAATGCCGAAAATGGACAAAAATGGCCGACGGCGGGGCCTCCTGGTCGGTTAGGCGGCAGCCTGGATCGGTCCCTGCGGACCTGGAGGCTCGAGACGGCACTCGGAGCTGTCGACCGATTCTCGACTTGCCACCTCCTACCATTCTGCAGATACCCCGCCAACCCCCCCAGCCAGCAAATGCAGCCGAGATGTCGGTCGGTAGTCCAGCCGCCGAGGAGGCCTCGAAAGCCCGCGACACCTCCTTTCGCCGTTTCCCCATCGGGAGAACCGAGGGGAAATCATTATCTAGCTCCGGCAGCCCCCCTCCAACAATTGCAACCCGCCCCGTGGCCGGGCCGATTCGCCCCGCCTAGCGGGAATGCCTCCACCGGGGGCCCGGCAGAAGCTTCGGATCCGACCTCCTGGACTTCCGTCTTGGCACGGATTTCCCTCACACGGGCCCAGGGGCCACTTCCCCCGGCCTTCGGACGCAGCCGGAGGTGCATCGGGCCGAAGCCGCCTTCCCGGCCGGCTTCCGGAGGTTTCCGGGGCAAACTCCGGTCCTCCCGGCGAGGGGGAGCCTTCCCCGTGCACGCCCGGGTGTCAGGCCGCCGCTTTTCTTGACCGGCCGAAAGAGGCGAAAAATGCCGAAAATGACCAAAAATGGCCGACGGCGGGGCCTCCCGGTCGGTTTGGCGGCAGCCTGGGTCGGTCCCTGCAGACCTGGAGGCTCGAGAAGGCACTTGGCGAAGTCGACCCATTCTCGATTTGCCACCTCCTCCTATTCTGCAGATAGCCCGCCAACCTCCACAGCCAGCAAATGCAACCGTCATTCAGGCCGACGACCCTCCGGTAGTCATACCGAGGAAGAGGCACCGAAGCCCCGCCAGGCCTTCCGGATTGCACCCGCTCCCCGACCGGTTCTTTTTCAAAAAAGGGCCCAGGAGCCCGGATTATTTTAGGACGCGCTCGGGACCGCCCTGAGGGACACCGAACACCCAACCTTTCCCCGGGTCGACCCTCCCCGCCTCGGCCACCGGGGGGGGTCGAACCCGATCACCGGTTAATGATTTCCCCCTGCTCGGACTCGGCTGTTTCTCAACCGCGCTTGCCCGGCTCGGCCCCCAGCCCCGGCCCCTCACGTGGGGGCCCTGAATACGCCCCCCGGCAGCCATCTTGGCCCGCCGGCCCGGTATTTTAGGCCGTTTCGACCCTTCCCTGCCCGCTGGCTGACTGGTTCACCATGTCCCCATTCTGCGCTTAGACTTTTCAGCTGCTCGGGATGCCGGCTGATGACGGCTCCCGTACGACCGGGCGGGCGGCTCCAACTACCGGCCGGCTGCCCGGCCTGCTAACCCGTTAAGCATTTCCCCGTCCTGCACACATTCCCTGGACCTGCTGGTGTGTTCTGCAGCTAACTGCACCCCTACGACCGGGCGGGAGGCTATGATTACTGGTCGGCTGCCCTGCCAGGTAACCGCTTAACCGATTCCCCGTTTGGTACTGAGTCCCTGGACCTGCTGGTGTGTTCCGCAGTTAACTGCACACCTATGACCGGGCGGGAGGCTATAATTACCGGCCGGCAGCCTTGCCTGCTAACCGGCTGCCCGTGTCCCCATTCGGTACTTAGTCCGTGGACCTGCTGGTGTGTTCTGCAGCTAACTGCACCCCTATGACCGGGCGGGAGGCTGTAAATACCGGCCGGCAGCCCAGCCTGCTAACCGGCTGCCCGTGTCCCCATTCTGTCCTTAGTCCTTGGACCTGCTGGTGTGTTCTGCAGCTAACTGCACCCCTATGGCAGGCCGGCATCCCTGCCTGCTGACCGGCTGCCCGTGTCCTCATTCTGTACTTAGTCCTTGGACCTGCTGGTGTGTTCTGCAGCTAACTGCACCCCTATGACCGGGCGGGAGGCTGTAATTACCGGCCGGCAGCCCTGCCTGCTGACCGGCTGCCCGTGTCCTCATTCTGTACTTAGTCCTTGGACCTGCTGGTGTGTTCTGCAGCTGACTGCGCCTCTATTACCCGGCGGGAGGCTATAATTACCGGTCGGCTGCCTTGTCTGCTAACTGGTTCACAGGTTCCCCTGTGCTGTACATATCCCGTGGACCAGCGGCTGTGTTCTGCAGCTCAGCGCACCTTTACTACCATGCCGAAAGCCCTGAATAATGGCCGGCTACCCTGCCTGCTAACCGGTAAACCATTTGCCGCAAACCTAACCCCAGCCCTAAGCCTAACCGCTAACCCTGACCCGAACCCCGAGCCAACAATAAACTAGCCTTGTCCCCTTCCCCGACACGAACACCAAGCCAAGCCCCTAACTCTAACCCTACCCCTACCCCTGACACTTCCCCTAACCCTAACGCCCCAACCCTAACCCCAGCCCTAAGCCTAACCGCTAACCCTAACCCGAATAAAACTCCGGACCACCCGGGCGGACACCGAACACCCAGCCTTTCCCCGGTTCCACCCTCCCCGCCTCGGCCACCAGGCTCGAACCGGCTGAATGGCCAACGATATCGCTCCTGCTCGGACTTTGCTCGCTTTAAATCGCGCTTGCGCGGCTCGGCCTCCAGGCACCGCCCCGTCACGTGCGACCGCTGAATACGCCCCCCGGCAGCCATCTTGGCCCGCCGCTCCGGTATTTCAGGCCGTTTTGACCCTTCCCTGCCCGCTGCCATGCATCCGCTTGCCGGTTAATGATTTCGCCGTTCTGCACCTCGACTTTTGAGCAGCTCGGCAAGCGAAATGCTGACAGCACCCGGAGTATCGGGCCTTCGGCCAACCGCCTGCCCGGCCTCCAGGCACCGACCCTCTCACGTGGTGACTGTGAATCCGCCCCGCCCCCGGTTGCCATTTTTTCCTTGCCGCCTCGATAT
>JANJGN010005164.1:0-25880 GCA_026770705.1 Isurus oxyrinchus
GGAGAGTGTGTGGGAGAGAGAGAGAGAGAGAGGAGAGTGTGTGGGAGAGAGAGAGAGGAGAGTGTGTGGGAGAGAGAGAGGGAGGAGAGCGTTAGAGGGAGAGAGAGAGAGGAGAGCATGAGAGGGAGAGATGGAGAGAGGAGAGCATGTGGGAGACAGAGAGAGGAGAGCGTGTGGGAGAGAGAGATAGAGGAGAGCATGTGGGAGAGAGGGAGAGGAATTCGTGTGGGAGAGAGAGAGAGAGAGAGCAGATCGTGTGGGAGAGAGAGAGAGGGAGGAGAGTGTGTGGGAGAGAGAGAGAGAGAGGAGAGTGTGTGGGAGAGGGAGAGAGGAGTGTGTTTGGGAGAGAGAGAGAGAGGAGAGTGTGTGGAGAGAGAGAGAGAGGAGAGTGTGTGGGAGAGAGAGAGAGAGAGGGAGAGTGTGTGGGAGAGAGAGAGAAGGAGGGAGAACGTGAGGGAGAGAGAGAGGAGAGCGTGAGAGGGAGATAGAGAGAGGAGAGCGTGTGGGAGAGAGAGATAGAGGAGTGCATGTGGGAGAGAGAGAGAGGAGATCATGTGGGAGAGAGAGGGAGGAGAGGAGAGCTTGTGGGATAGAGAAGGAGGAGAGCGTGTGTGTCAGAGAGAGAGAAAGAAGAGTGTGTGGGAGAGCGAGAGAGAGAGAGGAGAGTGTGTGGGAGAGAGAGAGAGAGAGGAGAGTGTGTGGGAGAGGGAGAGAGGAGAGTGTGTGGGAGAGAGAGAGGGAGGAGAGCGTGAGGGAGAGAGAGAGGAGAGCGTGAGAGGGAGAAAGTGAGAGAGAGGAGAGCATGTGGGAGACAGAGAGAGAGGAGAGCGTGTGGGAGAGAGAGATAGAGGAGTGCATGTGGGAGAGAGAGAGAGGAGATCATGTGGGAGAGAGACAGTGGAGATCGTGTGGGAGAGAGAGAGAGAGAGAGCAGATCGTGTGGGGAAAGAGAGGGAGGAGAGGAGAGCTTGTGGGATACAGAAGGAGGAGAGCGTGTGTGTCAGAGAGAGAGAAAGAAGAGTGTGTGGGAGCGAGAGAGAGGAGAGTGTGTGGGAGAGTGAGAGAGAGGAGAGTGTGTGGGAGAGGAGAGAGACGAGCGTGTGGGAAAGAGAGAGAGAGAGGACACCGTGTGGGAGAGAGAGTGAGGAGAGCGTGTGTGTGTGTGAGAGACAGGGGACAGTGTGAGGAAGAGAGGGGAGAGTGTGTGGGAGAGAGAGAGAAGAGAGTGTGTGGGAGACAGAGAGAGTATGTGGGAGAGAGAGAGAGAGATGAGAGCATGTGGGAGAGAGAGATAGAGAGAGGAGAGTGTGTGGGAGAGGGAGAGAGAGGAGTGTGTGTGGGAGAGAGAGAGAAGAGAGTGTGAGGGAGAGAGAGAGAGAGAGGAGAGTGTGTGGGAGAGAGAGTGGAGAGCATGTGGGAGAGAGAGAGAGAGGAGAACATGTGGGAGAGAGAGGAGAGAGTGTGGGAGAGAGAGAGTGGAGAGTGTGTGGGAGAGACAGAGAGGAGAGCGTGTGGGAGAGAGAGAGAGGAGAGCGTGTGGGAGAGAGTGAGAGGCAAGCGAGTGGGAGAGAGTGAGAGGTGAGCGAGTGGGAGAGAGAGAGAGGAGAGGGAGTGGGAGAGAGAGAGAGGATGAGCGAGTGGGAGAGGGAGGAGAGCATGTGGGAGAGAGAAAGAGAGGAGAGCATGTGGGAGAGAGAGAGAGAGGAGACCATGAGGGATAGAGAGAGAGAGGAGACCGTGTTGGAGACAGAGAGAGGAGAGCGTGTGGGAGAGAGAGAGAGACAGGTGAGGCGTTTGGGGGAGAGAGGATGAGCGTGTGGGGGAGAGAGAGGAGTGCGTCAGGGAGAGAGTGAGAGAGGACAGCGTGAGAGGGAGGGAGAGAGAGATGAGAGCGTGAGGGAGAGAGAGAGAGCAAAGCGTGTGGGCGAGAGAGAGACAGGAGAGAGTGTTGGAGGGAGAGAGAGAGGAGAGTGTGTGGGAGAGAGAGAGAGGAGAGTGTGTGGGAGAGAGAGAGAGAGGAGAGTCTGTGGGAGAGAGAGAGGAGAGCATGTGGGGAGAGAGAGAAAGAGGAGAGCATGTGGGGAGAGAGAGAGGAGAGCGTGTGGGAGAGAGACGAGAGCATGTGGGAGAGAGAGAGTGGAGACTGTGTGGGAGAGACAGAGAGGAGAGCGTGTGGGAGAGAGTGAGAGGCAAGCGAGTGGGGAGAGAGTGAGAGGTGAGCGAGTGGCAGAGAGAGAGGAGAGGGAGTGGGAGAGAGAGAGAGGATGAGCGAGTGGGAGAGAGAGGAGAGCATGTGGGAGAGAGAAAGAGAGGAGAGCGTGTGGGAGAGAGAGAGAAAGAGGAGACCATGTGGGATAGAGAGAAAGAGGAGAGCATGTGGGATAGAGAGAGGAGACCGTGTTGGAGACAGAGAGAGGAGAGCGTGTGGGAGAGAGAGGATGAGCATGTTGGGGAGAGAGAGGAGTGCGTCAGGGAGAGAGTGAGAGAGGAGAGCGTGAGAGGGAGGGAGAGAGAGATGAGAGCGTGAGGGAGAGAGAGAGAGCAGAGCGTGTGGGCGAGAGAGAGACAGGAGAGAGTGGTGGAGAGAGAGAGAGAGAGGAGAGTGTGTGGGAGAGAGAGAGAGAGAGAGGAGAGTGTGTGGGAGAGAGAGAGAGAGAGGAGAGCATGTGGGAGAGAGAGAGAGAGAGGAAAGCGTGTGGGAGAGAGAGAGAGGAGAGCGTGTGGGAGAGAGTGAGAGGCAAGTGAGTGGGAGAGAGTGAGAGGAAGGCGAGTGGGAGAGAGAGAGGAGAGTGTGTGGGAGAGGGAGAGAAGAGAGTGTGTGGGAGAGGGAGAGAAGAGAGTGTGTGGGAGACCGAGAGAACAGAGTGTATGGGAGAGCGAGAGAAGAGAGTGTGTGGGAAAAATCGAGTGAGAGAGAGAGAGTGTGTGGGAAATAGAGAGAGAGAGAGGAGAGTGTTTCGGAAAGAGAGATTGAGATTAGAATGTGGTGCTAGATGGAGAGTGAGAGAGCAGAGCGTGTGCGAGAGAAAGAGAGAATAGAACGTGTGGGAGAGGAGAGAGAGACGAGCATGTTGGAGAGAGAGAGGAGACCATGTGGGAGAGAGAGAGAGGAGAGCGTGTATGTGTGAGAGACAGGGGGGACTGTGAGGGAGAGAGGAGAGTGTGTGGGAGAGAGTGAGATGAGAGCGTGTGTGGGAGAGAGAGAGAAGAGAGTGTGTGGGAGAGAGAGAGAGAGAGGATAGCGTGTCGGACAGAGAGATAGAGAGAGGAGAGCGTGTGGGAGAGGGAGAGAGAGCAGAGTGTGTGGTAGAAAGAGAGAGAGAGGAGAGTGTGTGGGAGAGAGAGAGAGAGGAGAGTGTGTGGGAGAGGGAGAGAGGAGAGTGTGTGGGAGAGAGAGAGGGAGGAGAGCGTGAGGGAGAGAGAGGAGAGCGTGAGAGGGAGAAAGTGAGAGAGAGGAGATCATGTGGGAGAGAGAGAGTGGAGATCGTGTGGGAGAGAGAGAGAGAGAGCAGATCGTGTGGGAAAGAGAGGGAGGAGAGGAGAGCTTGTGGGATAGAGAAGGAGGAGAGCGTGTGTGTCAGAGAGAGAGAAAGAAGAGTGTGTGGGAGAGAGAGAGAGGAGAGTGTGTGGGAGAGTGAGAGAGAGGAGAGTGTGTGGGAGAGGAGGGAGACGAGCGTGTGGGAAAGAGAGAGAGAGAGAGGACACCATGTGGGAGAGAGAGAGAGGAGAGCGTGTGTGTGTGAGAGAGACAGGGGACAGTGTGAGGAAGAGAGGGGAGAGTGTGTGGGAGAGAGAGAGAAGAGAGTGTAAGGGAGAGAGAGAGAGAGAGAGGAGAGTGTGTGGGAGAGAGAGAAGGAGGAGAACGTGAGGGAGAGAGAGAGGAGAGCGTGAGAGGGAGATAGAGAGAGGAGAGCGTGTGGGAGAGAGAGATAGAGGAGTGCATGTGGGAGAGAGAGAGAGGAGATCATGTGGGAGAGAGAGGGAGGAGAGGAGAGCTTGTGGGATAGAGAAGGAGGAGAGCGTGTGTGTCAGAGAGAGAGAAAGAAGAGTGTGTGGGAGAGCGAGAGAGAGAGAGGAGAGTGTGTGGGAGAGAGAGAGAGAGAGGAGAGTGTGTGGGAGAGGGAGAGAGGAGAGTGTGTGGGAGAGAGAGAGGGAGGAGAGCATGAGGGAGAGAGAGAGGAGAGCGTGAGAGGGAGAAAGTGAGAGAGAGGAGAGCATGTGGGAGACAGAGAGAGAGGAGAGCGTGTGGGAGAGAGAGATAGAGGAGTGCATGTGGGAGAGAGAGAGAGGAGATCATGTGGGAGAGAGACAGTGGAGATCGTGTGGGAGAGAGAGAGAGAGAGAGCAGATCGTGTGGGAAAGAGAGGGAGGAGAGGAGAGCTTGTGGGATACAGAAGGAGGAGAGCGTGTGTGTCAGAGAGAGAGAAAGAAGAGTGTGTGGGAGCGAGAGAGAGGAGAGTGTGTGGGAGAGTGAGAGAGAGGAGAGTGTGTGGGAGAGGAGAGAGACGAGCGTGTGGGAAAGAGAGAGAGAGAGGACACCGTGTGGGAGAGAGAGTGAGGAGAGCGTGTGTGTGTGTGAGAGACAGGGGACAGTGTGAGGAAGAGAGGGGAGAGTGTGTGGGAGAGAGAGAGAAGAGAGTGTGTGGGAGACAGAGAGAGTATGTGGGAGAGAGAGAGAGAGATGAGAGCATGTGGGAGAGAGAGATAGAGAGAGGAGAGTGTGTGGGAGAGGGAGAGAGAGGAGTGTGTGTGGGAGAGAGAGAGAAGAGAGTGTGAGGGAGAGAGAGAGAGAGAGGAGAGTGTGTGGGAGAGAGAGTGGAGAGCATGTGGGAGAGAGAGAGAGAGGAGAACATGTGGGAGAGAGAGGAGAGAGTGTGGGAGAGAGAGAGTGGAGAGTGTGTGGGAGAGACAGAGAGGAGAGCGTGTGGGAGAGAGAGAGAGGAGAGCGTGTGGGAGAGAGTGAGAGGCAAGCGAGTGGGAGAGAGTGAGAGGTGAGCGAGTGGGAGAGAGAGAGGAGAGGGAGTGGGAGAGAGAGAGAGGATGAGCGAGTGGGAGAGGGAGGAGAGCATGTGGGAGAGAGAAAGAGAGGAGAGCATGTGGGAGAGAGAGAGAGAGGAGACCATGAGGGATAGAGAGAGAGAGGAGACCGTGTTGGAGACAGAGAGAGGAGAGCGTGTGGGAGAGAGAGAGAGACAGGTGAGCGTTTGGGGGAGAGAGGATGAGCGTGTGGGGGGAGAGAGAGGAGTGCGTCAGGGAGAGAGTGAGAGAGGACAGCGTGAGAGGGAGGGAGAGAGAGATGAGAGCGTGAGGGAGAGAGAGAGAGCAAAGCGTGTGGGCGAGAGAGAGACAGGAGAGAGTGTTGGAGGGAGAGAGAGAGGAGAGTGTGTGGGAGAGAGAGAGAGGAGAGTGTGTGGGAGAGAGAGAGAGAGGAGAGTCTGTGGGAGAGAGAGAGGAGAGCATGTGGGAGAGAGAGAAAGAGGAGAGCATGTGGGAGAGAGAGAGGAGAGCGTGTGGGAGAGAGACGAGAGCATGTGGGAGAGAGAGAGTGGAGACTGTGTGGGAGAGACAGAGAGGAGAGCGTGTGGGAGAGAGTGAGAGGCAAGCGAGTGGGAGAGAGTGAGAGGTGAGCGAGTGGCAGAGAGAGAGGAGAGGGAGTGGGAGAGAGAGAGAGGATGAGCGAGTGGGAGAGAGAGGAGAGCATGTGGGAGAGAGAAAGAGAGGAGAGCGTGTGGGAGAGAGAGAGAAAGAGGAGACCATGTGGGATAGAGAGAAAGAGGAGAGCATGTGGGATAGAGAGAGGAGACCGTGTTGGAGACAGAGAGAGGAGAGCGTGTGGGAGAGAGAGGATGAGCATGTTGGGGAGAGAGAGGAGTGCGTCAGGGAGAGAGTGAGAGAGGAGAGCGTGAGAGGGAGGGAGAGAGAGATGAGAGCGTGAGGGAGAGAGAGAGAGCAGAGCGTGTGGGCGAGAGAGAGACAGGAGAGAGTGGTGGAGAGAGAGAGAGAGAGGAGAGTGTGTGGGAGAGAGAGAGAGAGAGAGGAGAGTGTGTGGGAGAGAGAGAGAGAGAGGAGAGCATGTGGGAGAGAGAGAGAGAGAGGAAAGCGTGTGGGAGAGAGAGAGAGGAGAGCGTGTGGGAGAGAGTGAGAGGCAAGTGAGTGGGAGAGAGTGAGAGGAAGGCGAGTGGGAGAGAGAGAGGAGAGTGTGTGGGAGAGGGAGAGAAGAGAGTGTGTGGGAGAGGGAGAGAAGAGAGTGTGTGGGAGACCGAGAGAACAGAGTGTATGGGAGAGCGAGAGAAGAGAGTGTGTGGGAAAAATCGAGTGAGAGAGAGAGAGTGTGTGGGAAATAGAGAGAGAGAGAGGAGAGTGTTTCGGAAAGAGAGATTGAGATTAGAATGTGTGCTAGATGGAGAGTGAGAGAGCAGAGCGTGTGCGAGAGAAAGAGAGAATAGAACGTGTGGGAGAGGAGAGAGAGACGAGCATGTTGGAGAGAGAGAGGAGACCATGTGGGAGAGAGAGAGAGGAGAGCGTGTATGTGTGAGAGACAGGGGGGACTGTGAGGGAGAGAGGAGAGTGTGTGGGAGAGAGTGAGATGAGAGCGTGTGTGGGAGAGAGAGAGAAGAGAGTGTGTGGGAGAGAGAGAGAGAGAGGATAGCGTGTCGGACAGAGAGATAGAGAGAGGAGAGCGTGTGGGAGAGGGAGAGAGAGCAGAGTGTGTGGTAGAAAGAGAGAGAGAGGAGAGTGTGTGGGAGAGAGAGAGAGAGGAGAGTGTGTGGGAGAGGGAGAGAGGAGAGTGTGTGGGAGAGAGAGAGGGAGGAGAGCGTGAGGGAGAGAGAGGAGAGCGTGAGAGGGAGAAAGTGAGAGAGAGGAGATCATGTGGGAGAGAGAGAGTGGAGATCGTGTGGGAGAGAGAGAGAGAGAGCAGATCGTGTGGGAAAGAGAGGGAGGAGAGGAGAGCTTGTGGGATAGAGAAGGAGGAGAGCGTGTGTGTCAGAGAGAGAGAAAGAAGAGTGTGTGGGAGAGAGAGAGAGGAGAGTGTGTGGGAGAGTGAGAGAGAGGAGAGTGTGTGGGAGAGGAGGGAGACGAGCGTGTGGGAAAGAGAGAGAGAGAGAGGACACCATGTGGGAGAGAGAGAGAGGAGAGCGTGTGTGTGTGAGAGAGACAGGGGACAGTGTGAGGAAGAGAGGGGAGAGTGTGTGGGAGAGAGAGAGAAGAGAGTGTAAGGGAGAGAGAGAGAGAGAGAGGAGAGTGTGTGGGAGAGAGAGAGGAGAGCATGTGGGAGAGAGAGAGAGGAGAACATGTGGGAGAGAGAGAGGAGAGCGTTTGGGAGAGAGAGGAGAGCGTGTGGGAGAGAGAGAGTGGAGAGTGTGTGGGAGAGACAGAGAGGAGAGCGTGTGGGAGAGAGAGAGAGGAGACCGTGTGGGAGAGAGTGAGAGGCAAGCGAGTGGGAGAGAGTGAGAGGTGAGCGAGTGGGAGAGAGAGAGGAGAGGGAGTGGGAGAGAGAGAGAGGATGAGCGAGTGGGAGAGAGAGGAGAGCATGTGGGAGAGAGAAAGAGAGGAGAGCATGTGGGAGAGAGAGAGAGAGGAGACCATGTGGGATAGAGAGAGAGAGGAGACCGTGTTGGAGACAGAGAGAGGAGAGCGTGTCGGAGAGAGAGAGAGACAGGTGAGCGTGTGGGGGAGAGAGGATGAGCGTGTGGGGGGAGAGAGAGAGAGGAAAGTGTGTGGGAGAGAGAGAGAGGAGAGTGTGTGGGAGAGAGAGAGAGAGAGGAGAGTGTGTGGGAGAGAAAGAGAGAGAGGAGAGTGTGTGGGAGAGAGAGAGAGAGGAAAGTGTGTGGGAGAGAGAGAGAGGAGAGTGTGTGGGAGAGAGAGAGAGAGAGGAGAGTGTGTGGGAGAGAAAGAGAGAGAGGAGAGTGTTTGGGAGAGAGAGAGAGAGAGAGGAGAGTGCGTGGGAGAGAGAGAGAGAGGAGAGTGCGTGGGAGAGAGAAAGAGAGAGGAGAGTGCGTGGGAGAGAGAGAGAGAGAGGAGAGTGTGTGGGAGAGAGAGAGAGGAGAGTGTGTGGGAGAGAGAGAGAGAGAGGAGAGTGTGTGGGAGAGAGAGATAGAGGAGAGAGAGCGAGAGAGGAGAGTGTGTGGGAGAGAGAGAGAGAGAGAGGAGAGTGTGTGGGAGAGAGAGAGAGAGAGAGAGGAGAGTGTGTGGGAGAGGGAGAGAGAGAGGAGAGTGTGTGGGAGAGAGAGAGAGGAGAGTGTGTGGGAGAGAGAGAGGGAGGAGAGCGTTAGAGGGAGAGAGAGAGAGGAGAGCATGAGAGGGAGAGAAGGAGAGAGGAGAGCATGTGGGAGACAGAGAGAGAGGAGAGCGTGTGGGAGAGAGATAGAGGAGAGCATGTGGGAGAGAGGGAGAGGAGATCGTTTGGGAGAGAGAGAGAGAGAGAGCAGATCGTGTGGGAGAGAGAGGGAGGAGAGGAGAGCTTGTGGGGGAGAGAAGGAGGAGAGCGTGTGTGTCAGAGAGAGAGAAAGAAGAGTGTGTGGGAGAGAGAGAGAGGAGAGTGTGTTGTAGAGAGAGAGATGAGCGTGTGTGGGAGAGAGAGAGAAGAGAGTGTGAGGGAGAGAGAGAGAGAGAGGAGAGTCTGTGGGAGATAGAGAGGAGAGCATGTGGGAGAGAGAGAGAGAGGAGAACATGTGGGAGAGAGAGAGGAGAGCGTGTGGGAGAGAGAGGAGAGCGTGTGGGAGAGAGAGAGTGGAGAGTGTGTGGGAGAGACAGAGAGGAGAGCGTGTGGGAGAGAGAGAGAGGAGACCGTGTGGGAGAGAGTGAGATGCAAGCGAGTGGGAGAGAGTGAGAGGTGAGCGAGTGGGAGAGAGAGAGGAGAGGGAGTGGGAGAGAGAGAGAGGATGAGCGAGTGGGAGAGAGAGGAGAGCATGTGGGAGAGAGAAAGAGAGGAAAGCATGTGGGAGAGAGAGAGAGAGGAGACCATGTGGGATAGAGAGAGAGAGGAGACCGTGTTGGAGACAGAGAGAGGAGAGCGTGTGGGAGAGAGAGAGAGACAGGTGAGCGTGTCGGGGAGAGAGGATGAGCGTGTGGGGGGAGAGAGAGGAGTGCATCAGGGAGAGAGGGAGGGAGAGAGAGATGAGAGCGTGAGGGAGAGAGAGAGAGCAGAGCGTGTGGGCGAGAGAGAGACAGGAGAGAGTGTTGGGGAGAGAGAGAGAGGAGAGCATGTGGGAGAGAGAGAGAGAGAGGAGAGCGTGTGGGAGAGAGAGAGAGAGAGGAGAGCATGTTGGAGACAGAGAGAGGAGAGCGTGTGGGAGAGAGTGAGAGGCAAGTGAGTGGGAGAGAGTGAGAGGTAAGCGAGTGGGAGAGAGAGAGGAGAGTGTGTGGGAGAGGGAGAGAAGAGAGTGTGTGGGGAGAGCGAGAGAAGAGAGTGTATGGGAGAGCGAGATAAGAGAGTGTGTGGGAAAAAGAGAGTGAGAGAGAAGAGAGTGTGTGGGAAAAATCGAGTGAGAGAGAGTAGAGTGTGTGGGAAATAGAGAGAGAGAGAGGAAAGTGTTTGGGAAAGAGAGATTGAGATTAGAGTGTGTGCTAGATGGAGAGTGAGAGAGCAGAGCGTGTGCGAGAGAAGGAGAGAACAGAGCGTGTGGGAGAGGAGAGAGAGACGAGCATGTGGGAGAGAGAGAGGAGACCATGTGGGAGAGAGAGAGAGAGGAGAGCGTGTGTGTGTGAGAGACAGGGGGGACTGTGAGGGAGAGAGGAGAGTGTGTGTGAGAGAGTGAGAAGAGCGTGTGTGGGAGAGAGAGAGAAGAGAGTGTGTGGAAGAGAGAGAGAGAGAGGAGAGCGTGTCGGACAGAGAGATAGAGAGAGGAGAGCGTGTGGGAGAGGGAGAGAGAGCAGAGTGTGTGGGAGAGAGAGAGAGAGAGGAGAGTGTGTGGGAGAGAGAGAGAGAGAGGGGAGTGTGTGGTATAGAGAGAGAGGAGAGTGTGTGGTATAGAGAGAGAGAGAGAGGAGAGTGTGTGGGAGAGAGAGAGGAGAGCGTGAGAGGGAGAGAGAGAGAGAGGAGAGCATGAGAGCGAGAGAAAGAGAGAGGAGAGCATGTGGGAGACAGAGAGAGAGGAGAGCGTGTGGGAGAGAGAGATAGAGGAGAGCATGTGGGAGAGAGAGAGAGGAGATCATGTGGGAGAGAGAGAGAGGAGATCGTGTGGGAGAGAGAGAGAGAGAGAGCAGATCATGTGGGAGAGAGAGGGAGGAGAGGAGAGCTTGTGGGAGAGAGAAGGAGGAGAGCGTGTGTGTCAGAGAGAGAGAAAGAAGAGTGTGTGGGAGAGAGAGAGAGGAGAGTGTGTTGTAGAGAGAGAGATGAGAGTGTGTGGGAGAGAGAGAGAGGAAAGTGTGTGGGAGAGTGAGAGAGAGGAGAGTGTGTGGGAGAGGAGAGAGACGAGCGTGTGGGAAAGAGAGAGAGAGAGAGGACACCATGTGGGAGAGAGGGAGAGAGGAGAGCGTGTGTGTGTGAGAGAGACAGGGGACAGTGTGAGGAAGAGAGGGGAGAGTGTGTGGGAGAGAGAGAGAAGAGAGTGTGTGGGAGAGGGAGAGAAGAGAGTGTGTGGGAGAGCGAGAGAAGAGAGTGTATGGGAGAGCGAGATAAAAGAGTGTGTGGGAAGAAGAGAGTGAGAGAGAAGAGAGTGTGTGGGAAAAAGCGAGTGAGAGAGAGGAGAGTGTGTGGGAAAGAGAGAGAGAGAGAGGAGAGTGTTTGGGAAAGAGAGATTGAGATTAGAGTGTGTGCTAGATGGAGAGTGAGAGAGCAGAGCGTGTGCGAGAGAAAGAGAGAATAGAACGTGTGGGAGAGGAGAGAGCGACGAGCATGTGGGAGAGAGAGAGGAGACCATGTGGGAGAGAGAGAGAGGAGAGCGTGTGTGTGTGAGAGACAGGAGGGACTGTGAGGGATAGAGGAGAGTGTGTCTGAGAGAGTGAGAAGTGCGTGTGTGGGAGAGAGAGAGAGAGAGGAGAGCTTGTCGGACAGAGAGATAGAGAGAGGAGAGCGTGTGGGAGAGGGAGAGAGAGCAGAGTGTGTGGGAGAGAGAGAGAGAGAGGAGAGTGTGTGGGAGAGAGAGAGAGAGAGGGGAGTGTGTGGGAGAGAGAGAGAAAGAGGATAGTGTGTGGGAGAGAGAGAGAGAGAGGAGAGTGTGTGGGAGAGAGAGAGAGAGGAGAGTGTGTGGGAGAGAGAGAGAGAGAGGAGAGTGTGTGGGAGAGAGAGAGAGAGAGGAGAGTGTGTGGGAGAGAGAGAGAGGAGAGTGTGTGGGAGAGAGAGAGAGGAGAGTGTGTGGGAGAGAAAGAGAGAGAGGAGAGTGTTTGGGAGAGAGAGAGAGAGAGAGGAGAGTGCGTGGGAGATAGAGAGAGAGGAGAGTGCGTGGGAGAGAGAAAGAGAGAGGAGAGTGCGTGGGAGAGAGAGAGAGAGAGGAGAGTGTGTGGGAGAGAGAGAGAGGAGAGTGTGTGGGAGAGAGAGAGAGAGAGGAGAGTGTGTGGGAGAGAGAGATAGAGGAGAGAGAGCGAGAGAGGAGAGTGTGTGGGAGAGAGAGAGAGAGAGAGAGGAGAGTGTGTGGGAGAGAGAGAGAGAGAGAGAGGAGAGTGTGTGGGAGAGAGAGAGAGAGAGAGAGGAGAGTGTGTGGGAGAGGGAGAGAGAGAGGAGAGTGTGTGGGAGAGAGAGAGAGGAGAGTGTGTGGGAGAGAGAGAGGGAGGAGAGCGTTAGAGGGAGAGAGAGAGAGGAGAGCATGAGAGGGAGAGAAGGAGAGAGGAGAGCATGTGGGAGACAGAGAGAGTGGAGAGCGTGTGGGAGAGAGAGATAGAGGAGAGCATGTGGGAGAGAGGGAGAGGAGATCGTGTGGGAGAGAGAGAGAGAGAGAGCAGATCGTGTGGGAGAGAGAGGGAGGAGAGGAGAGCTTGTGGGAGAGAGAAGGAGGAGAGCGTGTGTGTCAGAGAGAGAGAAAGAAGAGTGTGTTGGAGAGAGAGAGAGGAGAGTGTGTTGTAGAGAGAGAGATGAGCGTGTGTGGGAGAGAGAGAGAGGAAAGTGTGTGGGAGAGTGAGAGAGAGGAGAGTGTGTGGGAGAGGAGAGAGACGAGCATGTGGGAAAGAGAGAGAGAGAGAGGACACCAGGTGGAAGAGAGGGAGAGAGGAGAGCATGTGTGTGTGAGAGAGACAGGGGACAGTGTGAGGAAGAGAGGGGAGAGTGTGTGGGAGAGAGAGAGAAGAGAGTGTGTGGGAGAGGGAGAGAAGAGAGTGTGTGGGAGAGCGAGATAAGAGAGTGTATGGGAGAGCGAGATAAGAGAGTGTGTGGGAAGAAGAGAAGAGAGAAGAGAGTGTGTGGGAAAAAGCGAGTGAGAGAGAGGAGAGTTTGTGGGAAAGAGAGAGAGAGAGAGGAGAGTCTTTGGGAAAGAGAGATTGAGATTAGAGTGTGTGCTAGATGGAGAGTGAGAGAGCAGAGCGTGTGCGAGAGAAAGAGAGAATAGAACGTGTGGGAGAGGAGAGAGCGACGAGCATGTGGGAGAGAGAGAGGAGACCATGTGGGAGAGAGAGAGAGGAGAGCGTGTGTGTGTGAGAGACAGGGGGGACTGTGAGGGAGAGAGGAGAGTGTGTGTGAGAGAGTGAGAAGAGCGTGTGTGGGAGAGAAAGAGAAGAGAGTGTGTGGGAGAGAGAGAGAGAGAGGAGAGCGTGTCGGACAGAGAGATAGAGAGAGGAGAGCGTGTGGGAGAGGGAGAGAGAGCAGAGTGTGTGGGAGAGAGAGAGAGAGAGGAGAGTGTGTGGGAGAGAGAGAGAGAGAGGGGAGTGTGTGGGAGAGAGAGAGAAAGAGGATAGTGTGTGGGAGAGAGAGAGAGAGAGGAGGAGAGTGTGTGGGAGCGAGAGAGAGAGAGGAGAGTGTGTGGGAGAGAGAGAGAGAGGAGAGTGTGTGGGAGAGAGAGAGAGAGAGGAGAGTGTGTGGGAGAGAGAGAGAGAGAGAGGTGAGTGCGTGGGAGAGAGAGAGAGAGAGAGGAGAGTGCGTGGGAGAGAGAAAGAGAGAGGAGAGGTGTGTGGGAGAGGGAGAGAGGAGAGTGTGTGGGAGAGAGAGAGAGAGAGGGGAGTGTGTGGGAGAGAGAGAGAAAGAGGATAGTGTGTGGGAGAGAGAGAGAGAGAGGAGAGTGTGTGGGAGAGAGAGAGAGAGGAGAGGTGTGTGGGAGAGAGAGAGAGAGAGGAGAGTGTGTGGGAGAGAGAGAGAGAGAGGAGAGTGTGTGGGAGAGAGAGAGAGGAGAGTGTGTGGGGAGAGAGAGAGAGGAGAGTGTGTGGGAGAGAAAGAGAGAGAGGAGAGTGTTTGGGAGAGAGAGAGAGAGAGGAGAGTGCGTGGGAGATAGAGAGAGAGGAGAGTGCGTGGGAGAGAGAAAGAGAGAGGAGAGTGCGTGGAGAGAGAGAGAGAGAGGAGAGTGTGTGGGAGAGAGAGAGAGGAGAGTGTGTGGGAGAGAGAGAGAGAGAGGAGAGTGTGTGGGAGGAGAGAGATAGAGGAGAGAGAGCGAGAGAGGAGAGTGTGTGGGAGAGAGAGAGAGAGAGAGAGGAGAGTGTGTGGGAGAGAGAGAGAGAGAGAGAGGAGAGTGTGGGGAGAGAGAGAGAGAGAGAGAGGAGAGTGTGTGGGAGAGGGAGAGAGAGAGGAGAGTGTGTGGGAGAGAGAGAGAGGAGAGTGTGTGGGAGAGAGAGAGGGAGGAGAGCGTTAGAGGGAGAGAGAGAGAGGAGAGCATGAGAGGGAGAGAAGGAGAGAGGAGAGCATGTGGGAGACAGAGAGAGTGGAGAGCGTGTGGGAGAGAGAGATAGAGGAGAGCATGTGGGAGAGAGGGAGAGGAGATCGTGTGGGAGAGAGAGAGAGAGAGAGCAGATCGTGTGGGAGAGAGAGGGAGGAGAGGAGAGCTTGTGGGAGAGAGAAGGAGGAGAGCGTGTGTGTCAGAGAGAGAGAAAGAAGAGTGTGTTGGAGAGAGAGAGAGGAGAGTGTGTTGTAGAGAGAGAGATGAGCGTGTGTGGGAGAGAGAGAGAGGAAAGTGTGTGGGAGAGTGAGAGAGAGGAGAGTGTGTGGGAGAGGAGAGAGACGAGCATGTGGGAAAGAGAGAGAGAGAGAGGACACCAGGTGGAAGAGAGGGAGAGAGGAGAGCATGTGTGTGTGAGAGAGACAGGGGACAGTGTGAGGAAGAGAGGGGAGAGTGTGTGGGAGAGAGAGAGAAGAGAGTGTGTGGGAGAGGGAGAGAAGAGAGTGTGTGGGAGAGCGAGATAAGAGAGTGTATGGGAGAGCGAGATAAGAGAGTGTGTGGGAAGAAGAGAGTGAGAGAGAAGAGAGTGTGTGGGAAAAAGCGAGTGAGAGAGAGGAGAGTTTGTGGGAAAGAGAGAGAGAGAGAGGAGAGTCTTTGGGAAAGAGAGATTGAGATTAGAGTGTGTGCTAGATGGAGAGTGAGAGAGCAGAGCGTGTGCGAGAGAAAGAGAGAATAGAACGTGTGGGAGAGGAGAGAGCGACGAGCATGTGGGAGAGAGAGAGGAGACCATGTGGGAGAGAGAGAGAGGAGAGCGTGTGTGTGTGAGAGACAGGGGGGACTGTGAGGGAGAGAGGAGAGTGTGTGTGAGAGAGTGAGAAGAGCGTGTGTGGGAGAGAAAGAGAAGAGAGTGTGTGGGAGAGAGAGAGAGAGAGGAGAGCGTGTCGGACAGAGAGATAGAGAGAGGAGAGCGTGTGGGAGAGGGAGAGAGAGCAGAGTGTGTGGGAGAGAGAGAGAGAGAGGAGAGTGTGTGGGAGAGAGAGAGAGAGAGGGGAGTGTGTGGGAGAGAGAGAGAAAGAGGATAGTGTGTGGGAGAGAGAGAGAGAGAGGAGAGTGTGTGGGAGCGAGAGAGAGAGAGGAGAGTGTGTGGGAGAGAGAGAGAGAGGAGAGTGTGTGGGAGAGAGAGAGAGAGAGGAGAGTGTGTGGGAGAGAGAGAGAGAGAGAGGTGAGTGCGTGGGAGAGAGAGAGAGAGAGGAGAGTGCGTGGGAGAGAGAAAGAGAGAGGAGAGCTTGTGGGAGAGAGAGAGAGGGAGGAGAGTGTGAGGGAGAGAGAGAGAGAGAGGAGAGTGTGTGGGAGAGAGAGAGAGAGAGGAGAGTGTGTGGGAGAGTGAGAGAGGAGAGAGAGCGAGAGAGGAGAGTGTGTGGGAGAGAGAGAGAGAGAGAGGAGAGTGTGTGGGAGAGAGAGAGAGAGAGAGGAGAGTGTGTGGGAGAGAGAGAGAGAGGAGAGCGTGTCGGACAGAGAGATAGAGAGAGGAGAGCGTGTGGGAGAGGGAGAGAGAGCACAGTGTGTGTGGGAGAGAGAGAGAGAGAGGAGAGTGTGTAGGAGAGAGAGAGAGAGAGGGGAGTATGTGGCAGAGAGAGAGAAAGAGCTTAGTGTGTGGGAGAGAGAGAGAGAGAGGATAGTGTGTGGGAGAGAGAGAGAGATAGGATAGTGTGTGGGAGAGAGAGAGAGGAGAGTGTGTGGGAGAGACAGAGCGAGAGGAGAGTGTATGGGAGAGAGAGAGAGAGAGGAGAGTGTGTGGGAGAGAAAGAGAGAGAGGAGAGTGTGTGGGAGAGAGAGAGAGAGGAGAGTGTGTGGGAGAGAGAGAGAGAGAGGAGAGTGTGTGGGAGAGAGAGAGAGAGAGAGGAGAGTGTGTGGGAGAGAAAGAGAGAGAGGAGAGTGTGTGGGAGAGAGAGAGAGAGAGAGGAGAGTGCGTGGGAGAGAGAGAGAGAGAGGAGAGTGCGTGGGAGAGAGAAAGAGAGAGGAGAGTGCGTGGGAGAGAGAGAGAGACAGGAGAGTGTGTGGGAGAGAGAGAGAGAGAGGAGAGTGTGTGGGAGAGAGAGAGAGAGAGGAGAGTGTGTGGGAGAGAGAGAGATAGAGGAGAGAGAGCGAGAGAGGAGAGTGTGTGGGATTGAGAGAGAGAGAGAGAGGAGAGTGTGTGGGAGAGAGAGAGAGAGAGAGGAGAGTGTGTGGGAGAGAGAGAGAGGAGAGTGTGTGGGAGAGAGAGAGGGAGGAGAGCGTTAGAGGGAGAGAGAGAGAGGAGAGCATGAGCGGGAGAGATGGAGAGAGGAGAGCATGTGGGAGACAGAGAGAGGAGAGCGTGTGGGAGAGAGAGATAGAGGAGAGCATGTGGGAGAGAGGGAGAGGAATTCGTGTGGGAGAGAGAGAGAGAGAGGGCAGATCGTGTGGGAGAGAGAGAGAGGGAGGAGAGTGTGTGGGAGAGAGAGAGAGAGAGGAGAGTGTGTGGGAGAGGAGGGAGAGAGGAGTGTGTTTGGGAGAGAGAGAGAGAGGAGAGTGTGTGGGAGAGAGAGAGAGAGGAGAGTGTGTGGGAGAGAGAGAGAGAGAGGAGAGTGTGTGGGAGAGAGAGAAGGAGGAGAACGTGAGGGAGAGAGAGAGGAGAGCGTGAGAGGGAGATAGAGAGAGGAGAGCGTGTGGGAGAGAGAGATAGAGGAGTGCATGTGGGAGAGAGAGAGAGGAGATCATGTGGGAGAGAGAGGGAGGAGAGGAGAGCTTGTGGGATAGAGAAGGAGGAGAGCGTGTGTGTCAGAGAGAGAGAAAGAAGAGTGTGTGGGAGAGCGAGAGAGAGAGAGGAGAGTGTGTGGGAGAGAGAGAGAGAGAGGAGAGTGTGTGGGAGAGGGAGAGAGGAGAGTGTGTGGGAGAGAGAGAGGGAGGAGAGCGTGAGGGAGAGAGAGAGGAGAGCGTGAGAGGGAGAAAGTGAGAGAGAGGAGAGCATGTGGGAGACAGAGAGAGAGGAGAGCGTGTGGGAGAGAGAGATAGAGGAGTGCATGTGGGAGAGAGAGAGAGGAGATCATGTGGGAGAGAGACAGTGGAGATCGTGTGGGAGAGAGAGAGAGAGAGAGCAGATCGTGTGGGAAAGAGAGGGAGGAGAGGAGAGCTTGTGGGATACAGAAGGAGGAGAGCGTGTGTGTCAGAGAGAGAGAAAGAAGAGTGTGTGGGAGCGAGAGAGAGGAGAGTGTGTGGGAGAGTGAGAGAGAGGAGAGTGTGTGGGAGAGGAGAGAGACGAGCGTGTGGGAAAGAGAGAGAGAGAGGACACCATGTGGGAGAGAGAGTGAGGAGAGCGTGTGTGTGTGAGAGAGACAGGGGACAGTGTGAGGAAGAGAGGGGAGAGTGTGTGGGAGAGAGAGAGAAGAGAGTGTGTGGGAGACAGAGAGAGTATGTGGGAGAGAGAGAGAGAGATGAGAGCATGTGGGAGAGAGAGATAGAGAGAGGAGAGTGTGTGGGAGAGGGAGAGAGAGGAGTGTGTGTGGGAGAGAGAGAGAAGAGAGTGTGAGGGAGAGAGAGAGAGAGAGGAGAGTGTGTGGGAGAGAGAGTGGAGAGCATGTGGGAGAGAGAGAGAGAGGAGAACATGTGGGAGAGAGAGGAGAGCGTGTGGGAGAGAGAGAGTGGAGAGTGTGTGGGAGAGACAGAGAGGAGAGCGTGTGGGAGAGAGAGAGAGGAGAGCGTGTGGGAGAGAGTGAGAGGCAAGCGAGTGGGAGAGAGTGAGAGGTGAGCGAGTGGGAGAGAGAGAGGAGAGGGAGTGGGAGAGAGAGAGAGGATGAGCGAGTGGGAGAGGGAGGAGAGCATGTGGGAGAGAGAAAGAGAGGAGAGCATGTGGGAGAGAGAGAGAGAGGAGACCATGAGGGATAGCGAGAGAGAGGAGACCGTGTTGGAGACAGAGAGAGGAGAGCGTGTGGGAGAGAGAGAGAGACAGGTGAGCGTGTGGGGGAGAGAGGATGAGCGTGTGGGGGAGAGAGAGGAGTGCGTCAGGGAGAGAGTGAGAGAGGACAGCGTGAGAGGGAGGGAGAGAGAGATGAGAGCGTGAGGGAGAGAGAGAGAGCAAAGCGTGTGGGCGAGAGAGAGACAGGAGAGAGTGTTGGAGAGAGAGAGAGAGGAGAGTGTGTGGGAGAGAGAGAGAGGAGAGTGTGTGGGAGAGAGAGAGAGAGGAGAGTCTGTGGGAGAGAGAGAGGAGAGCATGTGGGAGAGAGAGAAAGAGGAGAGCATGTGGGAGAGAGAGAGGAGAGCGTGTGGGAGAGAGACGAGAGCATGTGGGAGAGAGAGAGTGGAGACTGTGTGGGAGAGACAGAGAGGAGAGCGTGTGGGAGAGAGTGAGAGGCAAGCGAGTGGGAGAGAGTGAGAGGTGAGCGAGTGGCAGAGAGAGAGGAGAGGGAGTGGGAGAGAGAGAGAGGATGAGCGAGTGGGAGAGAGAGGAGAGCATGTGGGAGAGAGAAAGAGAGGAGAGCGTGTGGGAGAGAGAGAGAGAGAGGAGACCATGTGGGATAGAGAGAAAGAGGAGAGCATGTGGGATAGAGAGAGGAGACCGTGTTGGAGACAGAGAGAGGAGAGCGTGTGGGAGAGAGAGGATGAGCATGTTGGGGAGAGAGTGGAGTGCGTCAGGGAGAGAGTGAAAGAGGAGAGCGTGAGAGGGAGGGAGAGAGAGATGAGAGCGTGAGGGAGAGAGAGAGAGCAGAGCGTGTGGGCGAGAGAGAGACAGGAGAGAGTGGTGGAGAGAGAGAGAGAGAGGAGAGTGTGTGGGAGAGAGAGAGAGAGAGAGGAGAGTGTGTGGGAGAGAGAGAGAGAGAGGAGAGCATGTGGGAGAGAGAGAGAGAGAGGAAAGCGTGTGGGAGAGAGAGAGAGGAGAGCGTGTGGGAGAGAGTGAGAGGCAAGTGAGTGGGAGAGAGTGAGAGGAAGGCGAGTGGGAGAGAGAGAGGAGAGTGTGTGGGAGAGGGAGAGAAGAGAGTGTGTGGGAGAGGGAGAGAAGAGAGTGTGTGGGAGAGGGAGAGAAGAGAGTGTGTGGGAGACCGAGAGAACAGAGTGTATGGGGAGAGCGAGAGAAGAGAGTGTGTGGGAAAAATCGAGTGAGAGAGAGAGAGTGTGTGGGAAATAGAGAGAGAGAGAGGAGAGTGTTTCGGAAAGAGAGATTGAGATTAGAATGTGTGCTAGATGGAGAGTGAGAGAGCAGAGCGTGTGCGAGAGAAAGAGAGAATAGAACGTGTGGGAGAGGAGAGAGAGACGAGCATGTTGGAGAGAGAGAGGAGACCATGTGGGAGAGAGAGAGAGGAGAGCGTGTATGTGTGAGAGACAGGGGGGACTGTGAGGGAGAGAGGAGAGTGTGTGGGAGAGAGTGAGATGAGCGTGTGTGGGAGAGAGAGAGAAGAGAGTGTGTGGGAGAGAGAGAGAGAGAGGAGAGCGTGTCGGACAGAGAGATAGAGAGAGGAGAGCGTGTGGGAGAGGGAGAGAGAGCAGAGTGTGTGGGAGAAAGAGAGAGAGAGGAGAGTGTGTGGGAGAGAGAGAGAGAGGAGAGTGTGTGGGAGAGAGAGAGAGAGAGGAGAGTGTGTGGGAGAGAGAGAGAGAGAGAGGAGAGTGTGTGGGAGAGAGAGAGAGAGAGAGGAGAGTGTGTGGGAGAGGGAGAGAGGAGAGTGTGTGGGAGAGAGAGAGGGAGGAGAGCGTGAGGGAGAGAGAGGAGAGCGTGAGAGGGAGAAAGTGAGAGAGAGGAGATCATGTGGGAGAGAGAGAGTGGAGATCGTGTGGGAGAGAGAGAGAGAGAGCAGATCGTGTGGGAAAGAGAGGGAGGAGAGGAGAGCTTGTGGGATAGAGAAGGAGGAGAGCGGTGTGTGTCAGAGAGAGAGAAAGAAGAGTGTGTGGGAGAGAGAGAGAGGAGAGTGTGTGGGAGAGTGAGAGAGAGGAGAGTGTGTGGGAGAGGAGGGAGACGAGCGTGTGGGAAAGAGAGAGAGAGAGAGGACACCATGTGGGAGAGAGAGAGAGAGGAGAGCGTGTGTGTGTGAGAGAGACAGGGGACAGTGTGAGGAAGAGAGGGGAGAGTGTGTGGGAGAGAGAGAGAAGAGAGTGTGTGGGAGAGAGAGAGAGTATGTGGGAGAGAGAGAGAGATGAGAGCATGTGGGAGAGTGAGATAGAGAGAGGAGAGTGTGTGGGAGAGGGAGAGAGAGGAGAGTGTGTGGGAGAGAGAGAGAAGAGAGTGTAAGGGAGAGAGAGAGAGAGAGGAGAGTGTGTGGGAGAGAGAGAGGAGAGCATGTGGGAGAGAGAGAGAGGAGAACATGTGGGGAGAGAGAGAGGAGAGCGTTTGGGAGAGAGAGGAGAGCGTTTGGGAGAGAGAGGAGAGCGTGTGGGAGAGAGAGAGTGGAGAGTGTGTGGGAGAGACAGAGAGGAGAGCGTGTGGGAGAGAGAGAGAGGAGACCGTGTTCGAGAGAGTGAGAGGCAAGCGAGTGGGGAGAGAGTGAGAGGTGAGCGAGTGGGAGAGAGAGAGAGGAGAGGGAGTGGGAGAGAGAGAGAGGATGAGCGAGTGGGAGAGAGAGGAGAGCATGTGGGAGAGAGAAAGAGAGGAGAGCATGTGGGAGAGAGAGAGAGAGAGGAGACCATGTGGGATAGAGAGAGAGAGGAGACCGTGTTGGAGACAGAGAGAGGAGAGCGTGTCGGAGAGAGAGAGAGACAGGTGAGCGTGTGGGGGAGAGAGGATGAGCGTGTGGGGGAGAGAGAGGAGTGCATCAGGGAGAGAGTGAGAGAGGAGAGCGTGAGAGGGAGGGGAGAGAGAGATGAGAGCGTGAGGGAGAGAGAGAGAGCAGAGCGTGTGGGCGAGAGAGAGACAGGAGAGAGTGTTGGGGGAGAGAGAGAGAGGAGAGTGTGTGGGAGAGAGAGAGAGAGAGGAGAGCGTGTGGGAGAGAGAGAGAGAGAGGAGAGCGTGTTGGAGAGAGAGAGAGGAGAGCGTGTGGGAGAGAGTGAGAGGCAAGTGAGTGGGAGAGAGTGAGAGGTAAGCGAGTGGGAGAGAGAGAGGAGAGTGTGTGGGAGAGGGAGAGAAGAGAGTGTGTGGGAGAGCGAGAGAAGAGAGTGTATGGGAGAGCGAGATAAGAGAGTGTGTGGGAAAAAGAGAGTGAGAGAGAAGAGAGTGTGTGGGAAAAATCGAGTGTGAGAGAGAGTAGAGTGTGTGGGAAATAGAGAGAGAGAGAGGAAAGTGTTTGGGAAAGAGAGATTGAGATTAGAGTGTGTGCTAGATGGAGAGTGAGAGAGCAGAGCGTGTGCGAGAGAAGGAGAGAACAGAGCGGGTGGGGAGAGGAGAGAGAGACGAGCATGTGGGAGAGAGAGAGGAGACCATGTGGGAGAGAGAGAGAGGAGAGCGTGTGTGTGTGAGAGACAGGGGGGACTGTGAGGGAGAGAGGAGAGTGTGTGGGAGAGAGTGAGAAGAGCGTGTGTGGGAGAGAGAGAGAAGAGAGTGTGTGGAAGAGAGAGAGAGAGAGGGAGAGCGTGTCGGACAGAGAGATAGAGAGAGGAGAGCGTGTGGGGAGAGGGAGAGAGAGCAGAGTGTGTGGGAGAGAGAGAGAGAGAGGGGGAGTGTGTGGTATAGAGAGAGAGGAGAGTGTGTGGTATAGAGAGAGAGAGAGAGGAGAGTGTGTGGGAGAGAGAGAGGAGAGCGTGAGAGGGAGAGAGAGAGAGGAGAGCATGAGAGCGAGAGAAAGAGAGAGGAGAGCATGTGGGAGACAGAGAGAGAGGAGACCGTGTGGGTGACAGAGATAGAGGAGAGCATGTGGGAGAGAGAGAGAGGAGATCATGTGGGAGAGAGAGAGAGGAGATCGTGTGGGAGAGAGAGAGAGAGAGAGAGCAGATCGTGTGGGAGAGAGAGGGAGGAGAGGAGAGCTTGTGGGAGAGAGAAGGAGGAGAGCGTGTGTGTCTGAGAGAGAGAAAGAAGAGTGTGTGGGAGAGAGATAGAGGAGAGTGTGTTGTAGAGAGAGAGAGGAGAGTGTGTGGGAGAGGAGAGAGACGAGCGTGTGGGAAAGAGAGAGAGAGAGAGGACACCATGTGGGAGAGAGGGGAGAGAGGAGAGCGTGTGTGTGTGAGAGAGACAGGGGACAGCGTGAGGAAGAGAGGGGAGAGTGTGTGGGAGAGAGAGAGAAGAGAGTGTGTGGGAGAGGGAGAGAAGAGAGTGTGTGGGAGAGCGAGAGAAGAGAGTGTATGGGAGAGCGAGATAAGAGAGTGTGTGGGAAGAAGAGAGTGAGAGAGAAGAGAGTGTGTGGGAAAAAGCGAGTGAGAGAGAGGAGAGTGTGTGGGAAAGAGAGAGAGAGAGAGGAGAGTGTTTGGGAAAGAGAGATTGAGATTAGAGTGTGTGCTAGATGGAGAGTGAGAGAGCAGATCGTGTGCGAGAGAAAGAGAGAATAGAACGTGTGGGAGAGGAGAGAGCGACGAGCATGTGGGAGAGAGAGAGGAGACCATGTGGGAGAGAGAGAGAGAGGAGAGCGTGTGTGTGTGAGAGACAGGAGGGACTGTGAGGGACAGAGGAGAGTGTGTGTGAGAGAGTGAGAAGTGCATGTGTGGGAGAGAGAGAGAGAGAGGAGAGCGTGTCGGACAGAGAGATAGAGAGAGGAGAGCGTGTGGGAGAGGGGAGAGAGAGCAGAGTGTGTGGGAGAGAGAGAGAGAGAGGAGAGTGTGTGGGAGAGAGAGAGAGAGAGGGGAGTGTGTGGGAGAGAGAGAGAAAGAGGATAGTGTGTGGGAGAGAGAGAGAGGAGAGTGTGTGGGAGAGAGAGAGAGAGAGGAGAGTGTGTGGGAGAGAGAGAGAGAGGAGAGTGTGTGGGAGAGAGAGAGAGAGGAGAGGTGTGTGGGAGAGAGAGAGAGAGAGGAGAGTGTGTGGGAGAGAAAGAGAGAGAGGAGAGTGTGTGGGAGAGAGAGAGAGAGGAAAGTGTGTGGGAGAGAGAGAGAGCAGAGTGTGTGGGAGAGAGAGAGAGAGAGGAGAGTGTGTGGGAGAGAAAGAGAGAGAGGAGAGTGTGGGAGAGAAAGAGAGAGAGGAGAGTGTTTGGGAGAGAGAGAGAGAGAGAGGAGAGTGCGTGGGAGAGAGAGAGAGAGAGAGAGAGGAGAGTGTGTGGGAGAGGGAGAGAGAGAGAGGAGAGTGTGTGGGAGAGAGAGAGAGGAGAGTGTGTGGGGAGAGAGAGAGGGAGGAGAGCGTTAGAGGGAGAGAGAGAGAGGAGAGCATGAGAGGGAGAGAAGGAGAGAGGAGAGCATGTGGGAGACAGAGAGAGAGTAGAGCGTGTGGGAGAGAGAGATAGAGGAGAGCATGTGGGAGAGAGGGAGAGGAGATCGTTTGGGAGAGAGAGAGAGAGAGAGCAGATCGTGTGGGAGAGAGAGGGAGGAGAGGAGAGCTTGTGGGGGAGAGAAGGAGGAGAGCGTGTGTGTCAGAGAGAGAGAAAGAAGAGTGTGTGGGAGAGAGAGAGAGGAGAGTGTGTTGTAGAGAGAGAGATGAGCGTGTGTGGGAGAGAGAGAGAGGAAAGTGTGTGGGAGAGTGAGAGAGAGGAGAGTGTGTGGGAGAGGAGAGAGACGAGCATGTGGGAAAGAGAGAGAGAGAGAGAGAGGACACCATGTGGGAGAGAGGGAGAGAGGAGAGCATGTGTGTGTGAGAGAGACAGGGGACAGTGTGAGGAAGTGAGGGGGAGAGTGTGTGGGAGAGAGAGAGAAGAGAGTGTGTGGGAGAGGGAGAGAAGAGAGTGTGTGGGAGAGCGAGAGAGAAGAGAGTGTATGGGAGAGCGAGATAAGAGAGTGTGTCGGAAGAAGAGAGTGAGAGAGAAGAGAGTGTGTGGGAAAAAGCGAGTGAGAGAGAGGAGAGTTTGTGGGAAAGAGAGAGAGAGAGAGAGGAGAGTCTTTGGGAAAGAGAGATTGAGATTAGAGTGTGTGCTAGATGGAGAGTGAGAGAGCAGAGCGTGTGCGAGAGAAAGAGAGAATAGAACGTGTGGGAGAGGAGAGAGCGACGAGCATGTGGGAGAGAGAGAGGAGACCATGTGGGAGAGAGAGAGAGGAGAGCGTGTGTGTGTGAGAGACAGGGGGGACTGTGAGGGAGAGAGGAGAGTGTGTGTGAGAGAGAGTGAGAAGAGCGTGTGGTGGGAGAGAAAGAGAAGAGAGTGTGTGGGAGAGAGAGAGAGAGAGGAGAGCGTGTCGGACAGAGAGATAGAGAGAGGAGAGCGTGTGGGAGAGGGAGAGAGAGCAGAGTGTGTGGGAGAGAGAGAGAGAGAGGAGTGTGTGTGGGAGAGAGAGAGAGAGAGGGGAGTGTGTGGGAGAGAGAGAGAAAGAGGATAGTGTGTGGGAGAGAGAGAGAGAGAGAGAGGAGAGTGTGTGGGAGCGAGAGAGAGAGAGAGGAGAGTGTGTGGGAGAGAGAGAGAGAGGAGAGTGTGTGGGAGAGAGAGAGAGAGAGGAGAGTGTGTGGGAGAGAGAGAGAGAGAGAGGAGAGAGCGTGGGAGAGAGAGAGAGAGAGGAGAGTGCGTGGGAGAGAGAAAGAGAGAGGAGAGTGCGTGGGAGAGAGAGAGAGGGAGGAGAGTGTGAGGGAGAGAGAGAGAGATAGGAGAGTGTGTGGGAGAGAGAGAGAGAGAGGAGAGAGTGTGTGGGAGAGAGAGAGAGAGAGGAGACAGAGCGAGAGAGGAGAGTGTGTGGGAGAGAGAGAGAGAGAGAGGAGAGTGTGTGGGAGAGAGAGAGAGAAGAGAGCGTGTCGGACAGAGAGATAGAGAGAGGAGAGCGGTGTGGGAGAGGGGAGAGAGAGCAGAGTGTGTGGGAGAGAGAGAGAGAGAGAGGAGAGTGTGTAGGAGAGAGAGAGAGAGAGGGGAGTATGTGGGAGAGAGAGAGAAAGAGCTTAGTGTGTGGGAGAGAGAGAGAGAGAGGATAGTGTGTGGGAGAGAGAGAGAGATAGGAGAGTGTGTGGGAGAGAGAGAGAGGAGAGTGTGTGGGAGAGAGAGAGAGAGGAGAGTGTGTGTGGGAGAGAGAGAGAGGAGAGTCTGTGGGAGAGCGAGAGAGAGAGGAGAGTGTGTGGGAGAGAGAGAGAGAGAGGAGAGTGTGTGGGAGAGAGAGAGAGAGAGGGAGAGTGTGTGGGAGGGAGAGAGGAGAGGAGGAGTGTGTGGGAGAGGGAGAGAAGAGAGTGTGTGGGAGAGCGAGAGAACAGAGTGTATGGGAGAGCGAGAGAAGAGAGTGTGTGGGAAAAATCGAGTGAGAGAGAGTAGAGTGTGTGGGAAATAGAGAGAGAGAGAGGAGAGTGTTTCGGAAAGAGAGATTGAGATTAGAATGTGTGCTAGATGGAGAGTGAGAGAGCAGAGCATGTGCGAGAGAAAGAGAGAATAGAGCGTGTGGGAGAGGAGAGAGAGACGAGCATGTGGGAGAGAGAGAGGAGACCATGTGGGAGAGAGAGAGAGAGGAGAGCGTGTATGTGTGAGAGACAGTGGGGACTGTGAGAGAGAGAGGAGAGTGTGTGGGAGAGAGTATGAAGAGCGTGTGTGGGAGAGAGAGCGAAGAGAGTGTGTGGGAGAGAGAGAGAGAGAGAGGATAGCGTGTCGGACAGAGAGATAGAGAGAAGAGAGCATGTGTGAGGGAGAGGGAGAGAGAGAGCAGAGTGTGTGGGAGAGAGAGAGAGAGAGGAGAGTGTGTGGGGAGAGAGAAAGAGAGAGGGGAGTGTGTGCGAGAGAGAAAGAGGATAGTGTGTGGGAGAGAGAGAGAGAGAGAGGAGAGTGCGTGGGAGAAAGAGAGAGAGAGGAGAGTGTGTGGGAGAGAGAGAGAGAGAGGAGAGTGTGTGGGAGAGAGAGAGAGAGAGGAGAGTGTGTGGGAGAGAGAGAGAGAGAGAGGAGAGTGTGTGGGAGAGAGAGAGAGAGAGGAGAGTGTGTGGGAGAGGGAGAGAGGAGAGTGTGTGGGAGAGAGAGAGGGAGGAGAGCGTGAGGGAGAGAGAGAGGAGAGCGTGAGAGGGGAGAAAGTGAGAGAGAGGAGATCATGTGGGAGAGAGAGAGTGGAGATCGTGTGGGAGAGAGAGAGAGAGAGCAGATCGTGTGGGAAAGATAGGGAGGAGAGGAGAGCTTGTGGGATAGAGAAGGAGGAGAGCGTGTGTGTCAGAGAGAGAGAAAGAAGAGTGTGTGGGAGAGAGAGAGAGGA